>JAAAKG020137411.1:0-12912 GCA_010014905.2 Druon quercuslanigerum
GCTCAGTTGGTAAGAGCATCAGACCGGAAATCTGAAGGTCCTGGGTTCAGATCCCAGTGGAGATAGAGACATTTTTTCACAATCTTAATATTTATCAACATTTTAATAATATTGATATAGATCAGTAGACAAACAAAATTAATATCTAAAATTAATAATTGTTAAGTTATGTTAGCGTTTTCCGTTAAAAATGTTTTGATTGCCCATATACTTTCAAAATAGTATACAATATTTTTGGAATCAAGATATCATTTTTCATCAATAATTAAAAATATTGTTCTTGGTTAACTTTTATTTTATTTTAGATAATACGTCAGTGGAAAGCAAGAAAGCAGTAACTACATTTTGAATTTTGAACCTGGTTCACAACTGTTTCTCATTTAAATACTGTTGTCTCACATAAAGCGCCCGATGCATGGGACCCAGATCCTCATTAAGCGCCCACTTAGTTGTAACACGCCCCTAAGACTTGGTGGGAACTGATTTGACACTCATTGGCGGATTCTTTAAATATCGTATTGCGCACGCGCATGTAGTCCACGCTCAGGGCGCTTACCGAATCGAGAGGTGATAGTAGGGAGAAGCACTTAGAGAGAGAAGGCTCTTTGTGTTAAAGGCGCTTTGTGAGAGTCTACTGTATATTGGTAACAAATACGTTACCCTCTCAAATGTGATACGAGGATGTAAATAAGTAGATTTTGATCACGAAAGCAGGCAGAATTTGATTTATTATGTTAGAAATGCTATTGTGTTAATCGAAGAATGAAAAATAGAAGGTAACACCCTGTAGACTAGGAAACATTGCGTACGCGCCGTAGAACACGCCTCTGACTCTCGTGCCTGGGCCCGGGGGCCCATCGAGATTTATGTGACAAGAAACAATGCTCAATAGAAATATTAATCCCGTCGCGTCGCGGCTCGAGAATGGTCCCTGGCACCCGCCACCTACCTTCTTGCTCGACTTCCTACGAGCCTGACTTCTTGCATCTACGAAACATAAGAAACTTCTATATTCGTTCTTGTTAGCACCTATGCTATGGGGACGAATTAGCATGGTTCTAAGATTGATGGCACACGACCCTAGATTTGTACAGAAATAAGCTAATCATTTTAACCTTTCTTTATTTTTATGTCTAAGTTGTATGTCTTTAGGCAATAATATTTTAAATCAACAAAATTCTAAATTGGATAGGATCTAGAGGTCTTCAATTTTATTTTTTCCTTTTTTATTCATTTTTGTTCTTTTTATTTATTCAGTTCATGTAAAACGCATGTATGGAACTTTGATGCATATACAATTATAAAATAATAATATATAATACTAATTATTTAATTTTAAAAATGTAAGCAAATGTTGAAGAAAATAATCATTTTTTCTTGCCTACTTCACATTTTTCTGTAACAAGTAACTTTTTAAAACTTATATACTATATTTTGTAATTGCTATGTTGTATGTCACATTTTGATGGCAAAAATGTGTAACAGATAATATAAAATTATTTTCCTTTTAAAATAGGTTTAAAATGTTTAATTAAATTATTCACAATGAGCATTTATTATTGATTTAATATATTGTTCATGCAACGCGAGATAATTGTATAATTATGTACATTCTAGTCAAACAAAAACTCAAAAAGACGACCCATAAATTATATCCGGTTTTGAAAGATTTACAATTTAAAAAATTGAAATTTTCTTCTCACTTCACTTTTCTTGGACATTATTTCATAAATTACTTTTATTTGATGTCGGACAACAAAAAAAAAATTACAACAATATAACCATCAAAGTACTGTAAATTAGAAAAATTGATTAAATTTAGAAAATTTTTTAAAATATCAAAATTGTCATAGAATTAAAAAATTTATAACATTTCTCTAAGTGCTGAGTTTTTCTATTTTATTTTATATTGGAATCAAACTTTTTATGCTATTGCCTGAGATTAAATACAAGTAATTATTTAAAAAATCGAAGATCCGAGCGTTTAGAAGAAAATTAAAACTTTTTTCAATTTCTTGAGCAATTTTTTTAATTTCAGAAACTTTTTAAAAGTGGGGGTAATGGGATGAAACTTTTTCTGCACGTGCCATTCAAGTAATTTGTGAATCGGAATTCGAGAATCAAGCATTCAGATGAAATTTAGAATTTTTCAAATTTTAGGCAATTTTTTATTCAATAAATTTCATTAAATCGTAGTCTTCGGATAACACAATGTGGGGACGAAACTTTGTTTTGCATTGCCCAAAATCAAATACAAGTAACTTGTGAATCGAGCGTATAGGGAAAAAGTATAATAAAAAATAATAGAATTGTATATAAGGGTGCGTGGGTATATAACTTAATTTTAAAGTTAACAAATTTATTTCAGTAATTAAAAAAAAACTTATATGTTTGTTTCTAAACGCTTGTAAACGTTTGGAAAGCGAGATGAATATAATCTGCGTTTTTTAGAATAATAGACTAAAAAATTTTAAGATTTCCAGCTTTGAAATTTGCAATCGTACTGTTATAAACATTCAAACATTATACGCGTGAAGTCCAAAATTTGCAATGATAACTGCTTCCAAATGAAATCATTTAAAATAAACAAAAATCAATTTGAATGTATTTAATTCCGAATACTTCCAATTTACGGAATTACTGTATCATAAATATTTTATTTTTTATTAGTTCTCTGGTACTGCTTTCCTGATAAGCAGCTGAATTTCTTAAATTTCAGCGCAATAAATTTTATTTTGTCGAGATGCATTTTTCTGCTTTAATATAAAATCCTTTTAAAAAAATTCTAAGTATTAATGACACTTTCATTATTTTATTACTATTAATAATTTTAAACTATAATTTTTTATTTCCAAAACAATATGTACGGTAGTGAAAAAAAACTAAAATAGTGAAACAGACTTTAAAACTTTTATATTATTATTTACTTTTATTAAAAATTGAACAAAAATTACAAGTCTTTTGACTTTTCAAGTACTTTTGAAGGTCAGAAATATGAAACAATTATTTTTTTCAACAATATTTTTTAAAAGAATAGAGCAAATAAATAATTTTATTGGTGTCAAGATATTTTGCATATTAAATAAATGTTAATAAAATATAAATTGAAAAAAGAAATTTTACATTTTGTTGAGCATAATAAAAAGTATTAACTAATTAGAAAAAGACAGGAAGACTTTCGATGTCATTTTTATAATACCGGTAGTTTAGGTCTGCCGCAAATTTGGAAATTACTAATAGAGATTTTATTTGTAATTGTATATTAAAAAATCTGCCCCCTGCGCGGGCACATTCTCATTGCTCGCTATGCGCGTGGCTTGCTTCGATCGCAAGGGTGAGCGCGCGTAGGGCGCGCGAGTCTTGGTTCTCGTGCACGGTCCTTCTATTTATCCCAAATTTGTGTGCAAGCCTTTTAAAATTTAAGGTCCAAAAAGCGAGAACTGTCATTTGGTGATTGTGAATTCTCTTTAGTTAAAAATCCTTCGGCTTTAGCGAACACATTCTCATCACATATCTCGTGCTTCGCACTTGATTTCATCGAAAATCGGTCTGGGGCTGTTTATTCAGATATTGCAAAATGAAGTACAAATCTCCTTTTTAATGATAACTTTAATATTTTTTTCTCATTTTGCATTAAATTTTATTCTTAGCCATTCTGAAAAATCTATACCATTTCAATAAGTTTATATTATTACCATTCATAATATACATTAGTATTGAAACAAAAGTATTTTTACTGTCTTATTTTTATCATTTAAAAAATGCGCATTCTATTAATATAAAAATTATTATTAAACATTTTACTTCAACTTTGGTCATTTTTCCATAATTCTAATTTCTTTATATGCAATGAAGATGTAATTTAGGCGGAAAATGTTTATAAATAAAATTTTATTGTACTTTATAACAAATTGGTAGATATTTTTTGTTAAACAACTTTTGTCTCCAAAAAATTTATTTTTTAACTTTTTAATATTAATTTTTACGATTACAAGAAAAATCTAATCTTGCTATCTAAAAATTATTAATATTAAATTTATATGTCTTTTTGGGACGAACAACTTTAGTCCTTTAATTTTAGTTGGAACCTTTTTCATTTTTCGACAAAATTTATTTTTAAAATTTTTAATGTTATTTTTTACGATCAAAACAAAAACTGCATGCCCTATAAAAAATTATTCATGACAAATTTGAATGAGTTTTCACTATTGTTTGCAAGAGCAACTTTTTTCTATTTACTTTTTTCATAGCTTGTGTCGTTTGTCCAAAACTTTCATTTTTTTGTTTTTAATGTAGTTTTATACGACTAAAAATAAAAAATATTGATCCTATCGAAAAGTGATTAATTATAGATTTGTAAATTTTTTCAGGGCGCGCAATTTTAGTTCATTAATTTTTTTCGTACCTTGCATAGATTGGCCGCAAAATGGAATTTTTCATTTTTCACTAGTTTTTGTATGATCAAAATTTGAATTTTCAAGTTTTCGAAAAAATTAAACAAATTTGTCATAATAATCTTGTCGGGCTTAAAATAAAATAAACGGTTTTCTTTTCTTGACTTTTTTTCATAGCATGCGTTGTTTGGCTTAAAATGTTCATTTTGCTTTGTTTTTTTATTTGGAAAATGCTATAACTCTGATAATTTTTATTTTATCGAAAAAAGTCAAAAGCAAAAATTGTTCGACATTCAGAGTACTATAAATAGTTTTTCATAGAATTTTATAAATCTTGAAAGAATAGGCTCAAATATTTTGAAAATGTGCCCACTTTTTGAATTTTCGTCCAAAATAGCTGGTTTACGAACTTGTTCTTTCTTTTTAAGCCTTAAAAAAGTGTGCCAAAGCAGAATCCAATCTGATCAATCTTTCGAAAGTTATCATTTCTAAAGACTGCAGACGACAGAATACAGACTACAGAAAGACAAACTGTTAGACACCTACGTAACAATCGTTTTTTCTGACTCAGGGGGTCTCAAAATGTGGACATTTGATGAAAACCGACAAAGTGAAATTTTACATAAAACCAATACCTTCTCAGTAGGATGAGAATGTGAAAATTACTAATTTGCACTTGAATCAGCAAATAGAGAGATCATATAAATTTGTTGAGAATCAAAAAATAATTTCTTTCTTTTTATTTCATCTAAGGGAAACCACGGTATAATAGGTAATGATTTACAACAGACAATTTTAACTAAATGTAAATCTGGAAAAAAAATTCATTTTGTCAGTGGACCTTTTCAGCAAGGCTGTTATATTTTCTGACAATGTTTTAATAAAAATATTATAATTAATTAATGTGTGAGAGCAGAAAATTAATTTCGAAATTGAAAAAAACATTTTTCTCTCCTTTATTTATATTTTTTACCTGAATGCAACACTTGTGTGGCATGTTTATACATAACAATCAAAGTTTGAAGTTTAATGAGAAATATTTATTGCTTTACTCTTTACAAATACTCAAGGAATTTTTATTTTACATTAAATTTTCCAATATTGATAGTCGACAAATTGCGAAAAATTTCGGTGTAACGATTGACATCGACAAAATTGGCAAAGATACATTGGCATAATTGGTAAAGATCGTGCTTGATTATTTTGATTCGTGAAGTTTCTAAATTTAGGTTTTCGTAAATAAATGAAAAATTCCGTAAATTTTCTTCTTTTCTTCTATCATATATTTATGTTATATTTATACATTTATCTTTTGATGGATAGAGCTTTCAAAATCTCCCTTGATCGGGTCTGATAAAAATGTTTAATTAAACTAATTAACCAAGTTCTTTGTTTTTTTCTATAATAACAATCAATTAGACATGTCAGATTTATTTAAAAATTAAAAACATTTTTCATTTTCAGAAACTGATGCAGTTAAGTGCTTTGGAATTTTTTCTATCTACTTCAAGGTGTTTTTCACTACGAGTTGTAAAGGATAGAATTCATTTATGATAAATAACTTTGCTCTCCGTGATAAACATTTTTGGAGGATGTAATTGGGTAATAATTGTACGTGTTATTAAAATTTAACGAGATGTAAGATCTGATTTCGGTTAATGGAAGGAATTTTTTTCTATCTGATGATGCAATCAGTGAGTGTTCCATTTGAGAAACATGCCCATGTCTCAAGAGGGAATAACGAGGGTGCTTAATGCTCGGCGAATGGATGAGGTAATGAGGTGAATCTCGTATACCCGTCACATTAGAACGGTATTCGTCATTAGCGTAAAGCGTAACACGGTCAAAGGTACACGAGTGCTAATCTGACAGTGACAATGTAAGCACCCCTTCACAGCGGGGGACTCTAATGATTGCTTCTCGTACAAACAGCCAAATTAGCATATTAGATCAAACCAGCAAAACTGCTAAGCTAGACTACATATAATTGAGCACCCCGATTTCAGAACGGGACATAACTTGGTAAAGTTGGAGGGAGGTGAGCCCCTGGCAACTAAAAATCTAAATTTAAAATTTTGATTTTTAAAGAATGCATTTTTACAGGAAATTAGATAGCGCATCTTTTTTCCTCTGGCAAAAAAGTTTTATCTATTATAGTTTTCGAGATAACCATAATAATGATGTTTTTTTCTGAAGACGATTTGTTATTAATTTTTGGTATCTCGCTCGTCGTCACATCTACAGTTTTTGGAATTTTTTGATGAAATTTAGAAACAATACTCTCCGAAGTATCCTTAGAATGATGATATGAGCAAAAAGTGTATATCATTATTTATAACAAAATAAAAACTTGTTCTCTAAGTCATTCTGAATGCGATTCTTTATAATCTTCGATCGCTTCGTTTATCGAGCGAAGTTTAAACAAATATAAACTTTCTGTGGAGAAGTTGTTCAGAAAAGTATAAGGAAGTTTTCTGTAAAAACTTCTTTAAAAAACTAAATAGGTACATAATGGCGAATGCAAAACTTGGAGCGCGCGATTTGTAACAATCCATGTCTATTAGACGGACGGAAGGACTTGCAGTACAGCTAGCGAGGGAATAAAAATATAAACAAAGGAATACTTGGAGTTATATTAGATGACCTTCAAATTTCGTTCTAGCTCTTCTAGCATCATAATAGTTGCAGTTTCTGTAGAATTAAATCGATCATTGTGCTTTTTGATACCACAATATTCACATTGTTCCGCGAGTTAAATAATATTTCGTGCAATTCATAGTGGAAAGAAATTCTCTTTTTTCGAAATGGTAAAAGAATCACAGGGTACTCTTCGTGCTAGGAAACGCACTAGATGTTAGGATAAGTGGTCGAAAAATGTTAGGAAAAAATGAAGAAATAACGTAAGTGAAATAAGTAAACAATTCTTTCTTGGTTTTACTAATTGAAAACAAACTGAATAAATTCTGAAGAATTATTCTCGTAAAATGCATTTGATATAATCCTCACATAAATTGTATGGAAATTCTATATAATTTTTTTAGGATTCAGGGATGAGGATTCCATAGTATACATTCCACATGAATAATATTTTATAATTTAATATTTATTATTATATTATTATGTAACTTGTTTATTTGTGCTTTATAAAAGTATTCAAACTCTTAAAATATATCATAATTTGATACTTTTCATATTATTCTGAACTTTCGCATTATTCACCTGCGTACCTACATTTGTGTCCGCCCGTATGCCTGTCGCCTACAAGAGTTTAGTTCGCGCGCTCCAAGTTTTGCATTAGCAGTTTGTTACCTATTGAGTTTTTTGAAAAAAGGTTTTTACGGAAAAGTTCCTTATAGTCTTCTAAACAACTTCTCCACAGAAAGCTTATATTTGCTCAAACTTCGCTCGATAAACGAAGCAATCGAAGATTATAGGGAATTGCATTTAGAATGGCCTATAAAATAGTTTTTTATTTTATTATAAATAATTATACACACTTTTCACTTATATCATCGTTCTAAGGATACTTTGGAGAGTATTGTATACAAATTTCATCAAAAAAATTCCAAAAACTGTAGATGTAACGACGAGCGAGAGACTAAAAATTAATTACAAATCGGCTTCAGAAAAAAACATCATTATCATGGTTATCTCGAAAACTGTAATAGATTAAACTTTTTTGCCTGGGGAAAAAAGATGCGCCATCTAATTTTCGATAAGAATGCAGTCCTCAAAAATTGAATTTTCAAATTTCGATTTTTAGTTGCCAGGGGTCAACATCCCTCTAACTTTACCGAGTTATGTCCCGTTCTGGAATCGGAACGCTCAATTCTATATCACAATCAGTATTTACGTAATTAAAAAAAAATCTTTTTTAAAGAATGAATTAATAGGGTAAGGTCACTACTTATTGTCACCTTAAGAGGAAGTTTAGACTTTAGGAAATAAATAAACACAAAAAATATTAAATTCTGAAATAATGATAAGTATATGTACACTTCAAATTTTATACAGAATACACTTGAATGTTGAATTAATATTTAAAGTTGACAAATACATAAAAAATTATTAAAAATAAGTATGCAGTGCTTGGCCCAGTTATTGGCACCCCCCGTAACCAGTGATTGGTACTAAACTCACATAACAACCTTAAAAACCTGAAAATATTAAATAATTTTTCTATTAGTAACTCTAAATTTAGTAATCTATCAATTTTGTGTTTGGAAAAGCTAATATCTTTGACAGCAGCTTTATAGCTTAGCCATGTAACATTTGTTCTTCGCTATACGCTTTTCTGTCAATATTCAAACAATATTCTTAAACATAATATGTGTAAAGATAAAAAATTCTATTAATAATTTAAATAAAACAATATCTAATAAGATATCTAAAGATTTTCTAATCTGCATTATAGGCTTGAGTTTATACAGCAGAAATTAAATTTCTTAAGGAGACCTGAAAAGGAGAAAAATCTAGAAGCTCTAAAATTATAAATAACTTCTTTTAACATAAAAAAACTTCCTTATGTTTAAAATATACTTTCAGAAAAATAGAGATCAGATCGTTAAAAATTATAAGTTGCTGAATTTTTTAAATTAGCTCTTCATTTTTAACGATCTGATTTTCTAATTTTTTTGGATGAACATTTTGAACAGAAGAAATTTTTGCTATGCTGAACAAAATTATTTATAAATTGTAGAACTTCTAGATTTTTCATATTCAGGTCTCCATAAAAAATTTTATGTTTTCTACATAAACTGAGGTAAAAAATATGAAAAAATTGGAAATGTGCCCAATCAATTCGTATCAAAATTTATCAAACATATTATGCACTCCGAAAATGCTCGTCTCTGGTATTTTTTTTAAACTGTGTTGAATCTCGAAATTTTTTTAAATATTACATATTTTAAGTTTTAATTTTCATTGTATAATAAAAAAAATACAAAACAAAGTAAAACAAATACATAAAATAAATACAAAACAAATACATTTTTAAAAATATATTTAAAGGTGCCGAGATCCCCATAAAGTTTAACACGTATTTCCCATAAGAAAAAAATACGATATTGTACATTTTTTCAGAATCGTCAATATTAAATAAATCGAGTTAACTCAATATTTCTCTTTAAAGTTAACTATATAAAATGAAAGAATCATTACTTTTTAAATATCACCTTCAAAATTCAGTTTAATTTGATCCCAAAAAATCCCATAAGTAAAAAATTAGTTTTCGCAAGATTATGGAGCTAATTTTAATTTTTGAATACAAATTGTTTCTGCTACATAAAAGACTGGAAAGTCGCTTATTTTCCAAATTTTCAACTTATTTCCAACTTCTCTGTTCAAGCGAGGCAATAATCAATTCAATTTGATAGAAATATTGAGTTAAACCTTTTTTTTTTAATTACAGCAATAGTCCCTTAGAATGATGCTAGAAATTTGAAGCTTTTTCTAAAATTTTTCACTTTTTCACTTTTCAATTAGATTCAGAAAATAATTATCGCAAATGAACAAGAACGATTGTCTTAACAATTTGTTATTATTTTTCAGTAATATTCTACTTGAATGATGTTAGAACATTGCGGTTTTTTCGAAAAATTTCAACTTTTGTCCACTTTTTACTTAGAGCAAGATAGAAATTAATGCAGCTCAAACAACCTAACTGTTTAAACAAATTATTATTATTTATAACTATCTTCTCCTATAGTAATATTAGATGTATGCCACTTTCTCTCCATATTTTTCGCTTTTTGTAAACTTTTCACTTAGAGCGAGGTAAAAATAATTGAACTTAATTAATTTTTACAAGGGGTCTGATTAATTAATATACACATTATGTGAAAATGATATTCGAATGAAGTTACATGTGTCAAAACATGCTAAAAAATTTATAATCTATATAATCAGAGAAGGGTTCCAACAATGGGGGAGGGGGGCAAGAATTACTGCTTTAACCCTAGTAATTACTTGAACAAAATTTACCTTTAATACAATCCAAATAGAAAATTTAAAGAATATTTTAAATATCTGTTTTATTTCAGAAAAATATATTCACACAAAAAAAAATTGTTTAAAAATAATGTAATAGTTTTATGTTAATTTCGACTTCGTCAGTTTTTATCAAGTCTTAACGTTTTAAGACCGCCCGTATCAGAAAAAACGATTTAGTCTCTAGTCTATAGGCCACAGCAATTATTCTATTTCGTATGTAGCCGTTTTTGACAAACGGTTCTAGTTTTATCCACAAAAAACTTTTTGAGAAATCAAAAATGACATTTTCCAGAAAAATTATACAAGATATGACAAAATGTTGAGAAGAAAAATTCTTCATCTAGAAAATATGATCGTTAAAGCCGAAAGAGCTTTAACAAAAGAGAATTCACAATTACGAAAAATCGGATGCCGATGGTTTGACCTTTAATTTTAAAAGTTTTATGTAAAAATGCGGGGGGGGGGGGAGTATTATGACCCAGTCTATACAGCGGACAGATTTTTTTTATTTTAAAGAATTTGAGATCAATATGCATACAAATTCGAGAAAAAAAAATTCAATCCATTTTTGGACTATACCCTATTATACAGTCGATCTACCTTATAAAATCATATATATGCGTATAAATTATGCAGACGAACAATGTATTACACTACTCTGCATTGAAAACAATGGCCATGTCACAGGTATTAATTTTAAAGTAGAGGGAGATAGCATGTATCTATAAGGCGCGTAATGCATCCACCGTTATTGCATAGATCTCATAAATAAGCTCGAACAGGAAGCTACGCTTAACGATTTGTATATACGCTCTCTCTATAAACTCCCTTTGAAATTGTTACGGTCTGAACCGGAATGCAGTGACACATTCGATTCGACCTTGGAGACCTAATTTTCTTTAATTTCTCTCTTACAAGCGTTATTCACATTATGTTATTTAAATAACATGCATTTTTGATACTTATTAAATATTAACATACACTTTAACCTGTTAGTGAACCAAAAAATTAATGTATGAGTTAAAGACTACATAAAAGTATCTGCATAACACATAATATATATTAAGACAATAATTTATTAACTTGCCAAAGTTTAACGTTCTGTTTATGCATAAATGAATATAAAATTTGGTAGAATGTGCTCCTGGTCCCGTAATGACGTCACATCTGCCCATCGTTTATGTCTGCTCGCATTCATGAAACAAACGTCCCCGTTAATCGGACCGTTCCGATAAGTACTTACTTATATGGATGGCATGGGTGCATCGCTCCTAAATGTATACACATATGTATAATTATATACATATAGCGTGCTGCACGTACTTTCGTAATATATACAGTACGTGTAAGCGCGTAATTTTCAAGTCTAAACCATCTCTAAATTTACCTAAACAGGAACATAAATTTTAGCATAGGAAATTGCACCAAACTTTAGTCATATGTTTAAAAAAATTATTTTATAAATTAGTAATTTTCAGTTATTGTAACGACGGTGGCAGTTTTAATCGCAGAAATAAATTCCCAGGAATTTTACGGGTTTTTCTTTGTTCGCAAACATTTTTCACGGTCAACAAACATAAAAAATTAAAAATACTAGCACTTTTCAATGAAACAATTTTAAATGAAATGCAGATAAACTGCCGAATTTAGAGCTTTAAAATTTTATTAATGACAGGCTTTAAAGATTCAGATTTAGTTTCAAGAATTGTTAAGAATTTTTAAGCTTTTTAAGAATTGTGAAAGGCTTTAAAGAAATAAAAAAAATTTCTTAAGATTCCTAGGAAAATTAAACCATATATATATTTTTTTTTCTGGGAATCTTAACAAAAAGTCCCTATTCTTTTAAAGCCTTTCACAATCTATGAAAAATTTATAAATTTTTTGTTTAAAATTGATTTTGAATCTATAAAAACTTCTAAATATCTCTTTAAATGAATCTAATTTTTTCTATGCACAATAAGTGTTTAATTTTTAATTATACATGTAAATTCAAGAATTTCACTTACAAATTAAATATTTTGTAAATACAGCAATTACAATTATAACGAACAGGCTTTCTAGGACAAACTATTCAGTCTCAAGTTGTTTACTTTTAAAATTTTGGTTTTAATTCACTCGTCTTAAATGAGCATTATTGCTAAATAATCAATAATTATTCTATTTCTTAATGTTAAAATTTTGAAAATCTTCAATTTTGGACGTAATTAGAATCGTTTTGTCAAATAAATTTTTGCTCATTTTTTAATGCTTAAAGTACAGATCCATTGAAAACAAAATTATCCATTTATATTTACAGTCGATAAAATAAAAAAATAAAAAATTATACAAAAACTTCAACTTTAACAGCTTTTAATTTTCAATTGTTTAAGTCTTTAAGATGATATTTTAAAATTCTTAATTAAAAATGTACTTTATAAGTAAAAGATTTTCGAATTATGCATTGTAAGCTAAATGATAGCATAGTTGAAAAACATAACAATTTAACTAATTATGTTTATTTATTATTTATTATTTATTATTTATTATT
>JAAAKG020137412.1:0-12910 GCA_010014905.2 Druon quercuslanigerum
CCAAGCAATCTAAAATATCTCAAATTTTCAGTTTCAAAATTAATTAAATATATAAAATTATCAAAATTTCTAAGCTGCTAAAAATTGATAAAATTCTTAAAATTTCTGTCATTTCTGAATTTTATAAAATGTTAAAATTTTCTACAATTTCACAAAATTTCTCAAATTTTCTTAAATTTTCTAAAATATCTAAATTCTTTAAAACTTCTAAAATCGACATTATTAAACTTATTAAAAGATTATAAGACTTATTAAAAGTTCTAATATTTCTGAATTTTATTAAATGTTTAAAATTTCAAAAATTATTCAAATGTCTAAATTTAGCATAAATTCTGAAATTTTCAAATAAGTAACATTATCCATTTTTTTTAATTTCTAAAATGTTTCAAACTTAAAAAATTATTCAAATTTCTAAAATGATCACAATGTTCCAAAATTTTTAACTAAAATGTTTCAAATGTTTTCAATTGGCCAAAGATCTAAGATTTCTAAAATGTTTCAAATCTACAAAATTTATAAATTACAAAACCGTCTCAATTTTTCAAAATCTAAAACTTATGAAATTTCTAAAATGTACAAAATTTATAAAATTATCCAAAGTTAAAAAACAATTTAATTATTAAAATTGGTATATTTATAAAATTTTCTAAACTGTTAAAAATGTCTAAAATTGTCACAATCTATAAAATTTAAAAAATTTTTTTAAATTATTAAAATTTCTAAACTGCTCAAAATTATTTAAATTAGCGAAATTTCGACAATTATATTAATTGCCTACAATGTTAAAAAAATTTTAACAGATAAAAAATTATAATTATCCAAATTTCGGAAATTTTCAAAATGTTCTACATTTTAGGAACATTAACCTTTCTAAGATTATGAAAATTCCTCAATTTTTTTAAATTTCAACGTGTTTCGAACATTTTTTATATTTCAAAAAACATAAAATTTCTAAAGTTGTGTATTATTATTTTGTTTTAAATAAATTTAAAAAAATCTAGAATTTTTTTTTAATTTAACCAAATTTTGTTAATTTTACGAATTTTGCGAATTTGAGAGGGTTTTTCAATTTCATAAATTTTGAGCTACTCAAAAATTTTAATCATTTTAGAAATGTAGAACATTTTAGAAATTTTTTTAGTGTAAAAAATTTTATAACTGTCAGAAATTTTATAAATTTTAATCATTTGAAATATTTTTAAATATTTGAGAAAGTTTTAAAAGTTGTTTAAAATGAAGGTATTTTAGACATATGTGGAAAAATTTAGAAATTTAAAAAAAATACTTTTATCAATTTTGAAAAATCGATATTTTTATCATGTTAGACAATTTAATCAGTTTAGAAATTTTGATCATTTCAGCTTTTTAGTCACTTTTTAAATTTAGAAAATATTTTATATTTTAGCAATTTTTGTAATTTTCAAAATGATCATTATATAACTTTTCAGATGTTTTTATAACTTTTGGCCATTTTATAAATTTGGAGCATTTTAGAAATTTTAATAATTTTGATAAATTTACATTTTTGTAACAATTAAGAAACACAGGAATGAAAAAGGGCGAAAAACATACATGTCTTCTAAAAATTTGATTTTTTGAAATTTTATATAGTCAGGATATCTGACTCATCATGTTCTACTTAAGGACATGGCTGACCAAAGGGGGAGACTACTACTTGAGAAGACGCCGCTCGCCAGTATAGTGCTAATGGATTTTTTATTCGATAACTCACACAATCCAAACGATTAGTAACAAAATGTTTTAAAAAAATTAAAATTTGTTGTGCAGCGTGAAGTTAGCAATAAAAAAAAATTTCCTAATTTTAAATTATTTTCTTTCCAAATTAAAATTCAAAGCGTTCGAATTTACTAATGTTTAATTATGCATTCTATCAATCAAAATTATCCAAAAATTTTTTTCACGGTTAATAAACGTTATTATTACACATACTGTCAATTAAAAAACTAATCTATGAACTTTGAAATTTTTAAAATTTACAAAAAATACAAATTTTTCGTAACTGGGCATTTCCTAAATTAAAATATAAATTCTTAAAATTCTCTTGAAAAGCCTCAACATTAGATATTATTTTATAAATTTTTCAGAACTTCTAAATATATTTAAAAACGAATTGAATTTTTCCTACAATGTTTAGAAAATCCCGAATTTTTTTTTAATTCTTTTTTTCTAATTTCTTCTTAAGCCAACTCTATAGTCATTATTGAAATGGGCGTTCAAAGTCTATTTTC
This sequence comes from Druon quercuslanigerum, assembly GCA_010014905.2. Classification (NCBI taxonomy): domain Eukaryota; kingdom Metazoa; phylum Arthropoda; class Insecta; order Hymenoptera; family Cynipidae; genus Druon; species Druon quercuslanigerum. The sequence continues at coordinate 2,250 of JAAAKG020137412.1, forward strand.
AACATCCAGCAAAAATCTGCAGTTTTAAGTTTATAAAAACATCCTTCTTCATTGTATTTCTAAACCGTATTTTCTACTAATTCTCTGTGTTCGTTATTTTTCTGGTTTCCTAAATAATTCTCTACAACTTTTTTTTAACTAAGCCAAGCAGCTTTTTCGATGTCATTTATATGTTTATCTTTGTCTAGTGATTTAACAAAGTATTTCATCAAGCCAAGTTTGATATGAAGAGAACCAGGTTCAAGATATGACGTTCCTTGCCATTTTTTGTGTGAAGTGATGCTCGCGATCTCTTCTATCCCACAAGCACAAAAATCAGGGATATTTAGTGAAACCTGATTGTTGCCCTAACAGAATTCAGGAAAGAAGCTTCTAATGTGTCCCCTAAGGGTTCACATTTTCCTTGTACCCTCTTCCTTATCCTTTACACACCTCCCACACACTTACTTGGTGGTGGGAGAGGGACCTACAGTTTAAGGTGGGTTCCGAACCACCAAGAGCAACAGAGCCTTAAGTACTTAGAGAATTTTTTTCTCTAGAGGTACCGGTCCCACGACTCTCCGGAGATGAACAACTCCCTTGCTAGGCTAGTTTCCACTGCATGGGCCATTCCAGAGTGCGAGGTAGGAATCGAACCCGCAAGACAGCAGAGTAGGTCCAAAGCCTGCGCTTTAGCCCTCACGACCATCGTCCCACTTCTTTTTCCCTAACAGTATGGTTACAATTTTCAAATCTCAACTGATCTTCGATTGATGTAACGAATACTTAATCAGATTTAAAACCTTCTTAAGATTAATGTATTGTTTCTTCAGTATAATGGAGGGGGCTATTGGTACTGATGCGAGCTTATTTTTATTGTGAAGCAAGACTGCTTTAAGACTTCGCTTGAAAGAGTTAATAAAAAGCCTCCACTCATCATCTTTATAAATATTTGGATTTGGTTAATTCATCAAATACTTAACATCTAAACAATAGACTAAATCAGTGTCCCGAGAGAAGTAATTAGGAAAATCTTTTTGCCTGTTTCGGTATACAGTGGATTTAGTACCTTTTGTTACAAAATTTCTTTTTTTGCAAATCTGAGGCCAAGTATTCCGTATCATCTTTAGGCAAACCTAAGTTTCTGATAAGGCAATTCAATTCCTTTTGCGTGTAGAGTTCGTGCGGCTTTTGATCTCCTTTAAAAATGAAGTCAACTCCACTGTCGTCATTGTCAGGGTCATGTGTGCAATCGTTTCAAACAAAAAATTTAACAAATATTCATATACCTCACCTGAAAACTTTTCAATTGATGTCTACTCAAGCAAAGAAATAAAATTTTTTCGACTTCTTTGATATGATATGAGCTTTACAAAAGTAGCAATCATTTGTGAGCTCCTTAAGCAGGTCCCTTTTAATATAGCAACCAGACGCACAAGACCGCTAATGGACCACAGCATCTAGGCGTAAGAAAGCGCGCAGTCGCAGAGGCTCCCACCCTCGCAATCCGAAACCTCAGCGACTTCGCGAAAATATAAAAAGAGGATGCTGTGTCAAAAATAGTATTAGTGAGCGCGCAGAGCGAGCGAGAGGGATCAAGAGTGTTCTTGACGCAGTCCAAGGAGTCCAACTCCTGAAGCCGGGTTTCGCTAAACTCCTAAATTCTAGTACGTGCACTGAGAGACGATTTGTATAGCCTGCGCGCTTCGAGTGTGGCTGCTACGCCAAACATGAACATACCGACTTGACTGCGTTAACCGCTTGGTAGCCGTACTTAAAGAAGAACGGGAGAGGGACGAATGGCACGTGTGGTCAGCGCCCTCTTAAATTGCACACTGGCTGTGCTTTTTTAAGCGCGGCCACCCAGAGGATAATTGATGCGTATGAGACGGTATTAGCTAACCTCCCGAGTTGCTCGCTGGCGGCCCAAAGTTGCGCGGCCACTACGCTTTTTCCGAGCTACCTACTACCATAGCATGATGGCGCTGGCGATACAGCCTCTCTTTCAGTGTGGGAAAGGACTAGGAGGTACATCCTTCGAAATCTTAGTACAAATACTAGAATCGCCCAGGCCCTCCACTTCTCATCGAGTGCATTTGGAAAGAGGCAAAATATCCTGAGCATAGACTCCATTAGAAAGAGATAGAGAGAGAGCGAGAAAGAAAGACAGTGAGAAAAGACGCGTATTATCCTAAGCACAGACTCCATTTAAGAAAGATAGAAAAATAGATAAAGAGAGAAAGAACATAGGAGAAAATATTTTTGTATAAGAAATCTGAATAGAAAGATTATCTGTGAAAAATAAATGGGAGAAGAGAGAGAGAGATTGCAAGTTTGTACCAAATTAGTGCGGCCAAGGAAGTTCCTTGATTTAAGTAAAAAGTAGAGAATAGAATAAATAGGGGCGTTAATTTTCCTAGGTTTAGAAATGTAGATATATACATGTATTTTTATAAATGTAAAATAAGACTTGCTCGATTAAAGTGAGTAGGATGTAGATAGATTTTTATAAAATAAAATTATAAAACTTCTATATAAAGAAAGAAAGACAGAAAATTATTCACTTCTCCTCCCTTGTGTACCCATTTTCATAAAAATATCAAATAGAACATCTTAGACTGGAGGAGATCTCTTAAAGCTCACTGGAAAGCTACTGAATAAAAAAGGAGATCAAAAATTAAGGTTTCACATTTTTATTCTCAGGTTTACTCCATACCGCCGGTCAACTGAATTTCACCTTTTTTGTTTCTTTATTGCGACGTAGCATTTTTCTTCATTCTTTGATGTTCCTACGATTTTTTTGTTTTATGTATTCACTGCAAACATAACAGAAACAATTCGAATTTGCGTAATTGTAATTGTTAAGTTCAATACAGTTAAAGAAAAACCCAAACACTACACGTTGTTATTTTTGCTTTTGACAGAGCAAAAAACAGGGAATAGTGAAAATTGATTTTCCATCTATTTTTCTAAGCTAAGCAAGAACTGAGAAACTGTGGAGTAACTTGAAACTCAAACTTTGACTCAAAAACTCGAAATTTGTAAATTAATCACATTTTAGAAACATAAACTTGCATGTAACCTTGAGATTGTTTAAATATTTTACTATTTCCGAAGGCTAGGGGAAAATTAGTGGAACTGTAAAGTAATTTTAAGTACTAATATTAATTTACCAACTTCAAATATATAAAGATACTATATTTTTTCACTGAATTGCCACTTAAAAGAAAAGTCTTAGATAACCCAGAAAGTCCTAGATTTGACAGATTTGACCCCATCATGTCGGAACTAAGGTCAAGTGAAGGTCAATATCAGAAAAAACGATTGAACGGACGTGAAGTACTACTATAAGACGTTTTTGGGGTTTGACAAATCCGAATCCGGGGTCATTTTAACTTCATTAGGTCTGGATGAAGGTCAGCCCCAGGTTATAATTGAAAAAAAACCACGGAACTGGAAAAAATCTCAACTTTTAGATGTTGTTGAGGTCGCTGAATTCGAATCTAGAGTTAGTTCGACCTCAAAAGTTCGATTCTTTGATTTTCTCGATTTTTAACTTGAAGTGACCTTCATCTTGACCTGATGGCGTAAAAATGACTAAGAATTCGAATTAAGTGACCCGAGAAACGTCTTAAAGTAATGGTTTATGCTGATTTAATGGTTTTTTCTCATTTCCACCTTTACTTGACCCTGATCGTAAAGATTTTCTCCAATACCATGGTTTTCTCCAGTTTGACCTTTAATTAACCTTGATCCGGACCTGATAGCAGAATTTTGTTGTCGGTCTGTATTACTAAATATGTCTGCTGTTTGCTGTGTATGTATACTAATAACCAGGGGCTTGCTCTTGAAGGACAGTGATCATTTTGGACTTTCATTCCAAGAGGGCTTTTTTAGAATGGCTGTATCGAATGATTTTATTTACAGTGCTTTAGTTTAAAATGATTGATTGTGCAATTTTTTCCTAATTACAAATCTCTGCTTTCTTTTCCCAGAATCAAATACTTCTAATCCTGCTGATAATGCACTACCTGTTGTGGAATCAAGTTCAGGAAATAGAAGACGCAGAGGTGGGGTGCCCGGAAACAAGGGCGGGCGCAAGCCCGGAAAACTTGTGCAAGGTCCATTTCGACCGGGAGAAGTACCTCTTCGGCTTATTTATCGCATGTCAGATGGGTTCATCAATTTTATGGAGCACGATGTTCATTTGTGGCTATTTCCCTATCCAGATCCAAAAGGATGTTTAGTAGAGAATGCTTACTTTGTGGGCAATACTCTTCCCCATGGCCATGGTTCTCCCTTTTATAGAACTCACAATTTTCTAGTCCGTCTTGCTTCAATAGGAGGTTATGAAACAGTTATATATGTTAGACAAAATGGAACACTCATGGGAGTCAGAGCACCGAGACCAACTCGTAAGCAGCCATCCATACATTACGTAACAGATTTTTTGCTAATTTATCATCCCACCCTTCCCCCTTATGAAGAATACTAAAACAATGCTAAAAAAATTTAAATTACTAGTACATGTTTTCAACTACTACTTATGGTCTGTTAATATTGTAGATTTTTCTATAAGATAAACGTGAACTTAAATAACCCAAAGACTTTATATAACGATTGCCATCGTAATAATGGCTAACATTATACGACAGAAAATGAAATTTATAGTCTTAACAACAATTTAGAAGATTAAAGCCTTTTACTAAAGGTTATCGATATGCTTTCTTCCTGTATAATCTGTCATCAAATCTAAAAAAGTAGATAATTAATTCTAAGGGTGTATTAAAAAAATAGTACGAAGTCTGATAAAGTTAAAATCGTTGTGTGATTTTGGGGGAAGTAGTAATTTCAAAAACTATTATCTTTAAAATCTTTAATTACCTTGAAAACTGCTTGCAATTCTTAAAAATACTTTTTTGAAGTTCTTGAATATTTGATGTAACCCTATCACGAGGATTAATTAACATCAAAAGAGATATTTTGGCCTCGAATAGGGTCTAAAACCTGTGAATATTTTGCCGACGTTTCATGAACATTGCAGTTCACTTTTTCAGGGCTAACCTGAAATGAAGGTAGCAGGTTAGGTTGTTCTAGTGCATACTCTCTACGATGCCGGTGATTGGTCAGAGCCACCCCAACCTGGAGACTATTCGAACCTGCTTGGCCAATCAATTCTTTTTTTTTAAATCCTGGAGGAGGGGAATCCAAATCAGATTAGTATAATATCCATTGCCCCTACTGATCTCAATAGGGTGTTTAAAGATTTCGATTGCTTCTCTATGTTTTCTTAGAAAAATATTGTGTGCTTTTGCGATGACAGTTGTTTTGTCAAATTCAGATTAGTTCTGAATAAGTAATTTTTATGAAACGTCGCAAAAACATTCGTAGTTTTTGTACACGAATTCCCAGCTAAAATTTCCTATACAGGAAGTGCGGAGGACTCTGCACATGTTCCTATACACAAACCTGTACAGGTATTCTTGATTGCTCCTGTGCAGGAATTTGAAGAAGGAAACTGCACATGGTCCTGCAAAGATACCTGCTCCGACAAAAGAACCTCTAAATGATCATGTACAGGTTCCTGTACAGTTATCAATGCGAAAAAAATTGAGGCGCAGGTTCCTGTATAGTAACGTGTATAGAATCCCTTACAGGAAATCATCAAAGAAACCTTTGACAGGATCCTTTACAAAAACACGTATAGGTTCCTTTACAGAAAGCCATCGCGAGAATTCATGTCGCTCTATAAAGGTGATTTCCTTTTATTCCCTTAAGAGTTCAACTCACCATCGAGAGAGAACCCTCGTGTATTAGTTCCCACACAGGTTCAGGTTTATTCAAAGGTTCCTCTGTAGGATCTTTTACAGTTTCATTCGCCAAGTTCCCATACAGAAACTGTCAAGATTATCTGTTGAATATTCTTTTAAAAAACTTTTAAAAATGCTAAAATCTTTAAAATAACCTGAAGATTTGTAAATTTTATGACATTTTTTAAATTACCTTGAACTATTCTAAATTCCCTTCAATTTTACTGAAATCAGTTAAATATTTTCAATTTTTGTCCAACCGTTTAAAATTTTTTGTTAAGTCAACCTAAGTTTTTATGTATTTCATAAAATTCTTCTTATGTACCTAAAATTCTTATAAGTTCACTGGAATTTTATTTAATTTTTTTGTTTTGTAATGTGTGCTGAATTTGTAAAAATTCACAGTGAATTCTTATCAATTTCACGAAATTCTTCTAATTCTTGGTTTAAAAAGGTCACAATTTTCAAGTAAATTCGGCTCTGTCACCGCTAAGTATTTTTTGTTCATTTTTAACGGAACTAATATATTTCTCAACCCACTATAAACCTTCTGAAAACTATTCGCCACAATTTGAATAATAAAAACGAAAAGAATAGTTTAAAAAGCAATAAAATTTATTGATGTGCATAAAAAGCTCTTGTGAACTGTATTTCGTGAGTAACTATAAAAGCAGCTATTTGCATAGTTCACTATTATTTGATACTTAACTAAACTTAATTTAAAAAAAAAAAATATTTTAGATGGATTTTTAAATTTTTTGATTTCACAAAACATTATTTTATTTTCAAGGTAAAAACATTATGGAACCTAATGATAAACAATGGTTTATCGTCTATTCTGCATCGTACTTTAGAGTTCATATAATTACTGATCCAGTAAATAAGAAGGTCACTCCGGTAGGCATTGAACTTGTAACAGGAAACGAGAAAGATGATCGCTGGGAATTAGTTCATTTTCCTTGGATCTCATTCAAATTGTTCAGAACTCCGGGAAATGTAATTAAGGGAGCTGAGATTCTTGCAGCACCAAATCAACGTCAAACTCCGCCTTTGCCTGAAGCTCTACTTCGCGCTATACTTCAAACTCCAGGCCGAAATCCACCTCCAGAGATGACCAATCAAGGAGAATGTTCTTCCCTTCCACAGACTACCCCTCCGCAGATTTTCCCTCCCCAGACTACCCCTCCGCAGATTTTCCCTCCCCAGACATCAATGGGAGACGCACATGCGTGGAACAGTGCACCCTGGCAGGGGCATTAATCCGCAAGCGTGCGTTTACCGTGGATGACAGATGCGCCCTCACATGAGACGCATACCGCTTGCACGCGTGAGGGTCGCATGCGTGTTTTTATTTATGTGTACTTAATTTAGTTGAAACTATAAATAATGATCAATAATTTTTAATGAGTGTTTTGTGAAAATTTTGCTTGTTTTATTAAATAAATTAAGAGGATAAACTTATAAAAACCATAAGCTCTAAAAAGTCTACATGATTTATTTATTTGAAAGCCCTACAAGATTATCATAATACCTTTTTAATTCTGTCTGTAAACAAGATACGAAAATACTGAGTAAACTCAAATTGTGCGCCCAGAAGATATAATTACTTTTTATAAAATGCGCAGTTTTTGTTTCAAATTTTCATTTTTATTTTTATTTCCATTTTTATTATTAATACCAAAACAACATATTCTATCAAAAAGAGATTTATTACAAATTTGTAAGTTTTTTACACCGTTATTTTTCACGAATAATACGAGAAGGACGCCTTCTATTAAGAAGTGTAGATCTTTTTTGGTATAACAATTTTTGTTAATTCATCTTTTTTCGTATCTTGCATAGTTTTACCAAAAAATTGAATTTTCGATTTTTCAAGAGATGTTTACCACTCGACGAGATGATTTTTGCATGTTATTTTTTTTAAATATTCGAGTGAAAATTAAATGTGTAAAATTATTTTTATTTTTTTTTGTGCTCACTACGTCCAAACGGATTAAGCTATTGTGTTTAAAATTTCAAAGATTAAATAAAAACACTGAAACAATCTAAGTTTCATCTAAGATCAGTATGTTTATAATTTTCAAGGAAGTGTATTTATAAATTAATAAATTCCTAGCATATTCTCAATACATTAAATGTTCGAAATTCTCTGATTTCCTTGAATTTTAAAAATTCTCAAGTTTCTGAAATTCCAATTTTTCCACATTCCAAATTCTTAGGAATTCTGAAATTTCTTGAATATTTGGAGCTCTCTGAATTCCCTAAATTAGTTAAAATTTTTAATATCCTGAAATATTCTGAATTCATAAATTTATAATAATTCGGGGAATTACTTTAGTTCCAGGAATTATTATTATTGAAGGAAGTTAGATAATGCATATAATGACTATTTATAGCAATTTTCTCTTTTTTCAATTAGAGTAATGTAATAATGATTCAATTTTTAAAAAACATCAGTGTTTAAATAAATTATTATTATTCTTTATAACAATATTCTCTGCCAATAACACTTAAAAGGGGCAATTTTTTCGACATTCTCATCTTTTTGTTCACTTTACAAGAAGATTTGAGGTTAAAATAATTATTTAATGTCAGCAACAATAATTATTTCAAAAATTTATTATCATTTATGACTATTTTCCCTTAGAAATTAATGCAAGAAGGTTGCGTATTTTTCCAAACGTTTTAAATATTCTTTGGCATTCTAGTTATTAACAAATTATAAATTCTTACGACCTCACACTAATTAATTGTTGCTAAATGATATGTCGACATTTTAAAGCATACGATTCATAAATTGGGACTATAAATTTGAATCGCAATTTTTATAGCATATATAGCATAACAATTTCAAATTATAAAAAATGCGGGTTATCTTTAACAGTAAGACGTCCAATTTTTTTAAAAGAAAGAACCATTGATCAACCACATCCAATACATATTTGCTTTTACTTTTCATATTGGTGTCGCAAAAAAACGTCTTTTCTTCAAAATATTATAATTCACGATATAATATTAGAAAAAATAAAAAAAATAAAATTTCTTTTCCTTATAAAAAATGGGCTCGTCCGGGATTTGAACCCGGGACCTCTCGCACCCAAAGCGAGAATCATACCCCTAGACCAACGAGCCGCTATATTTAAAAATTATTAGTCATGAGTGCGATTGCCATGCATTCTTCTAAAAACGAAATACTCACAATCAGTATCGCATGCTCTTTTTAGCTACAGATTTTTTCATTATTTTCGGAACATAAAGTGTTTTTTTATATCATGAAGTAATAATTGTGTTCGAAAGGACGCATTAAATTGCAATTTTTTTTTTATTATTGTCAATGACTAATTTTTGTTGTTGAACCCTTTAAATCTTATCGGATTGGTTTTATCTTTAGAGCACCATTGTTGAACTTTCTATCCCTGAGATAGAAAGCAATATAGATCATCTATCTCTTTCTATATCTCGCCTATCCATCCTATCTCTTTCATTTTCCTTTCCAATCTAAAATTATGTCTATCTCTTTTGTTCACCCTTTCTCTGTCTCCCCTTATCTCTTGTTTATATACCTCTATCACTTTTTACCTCTCGCCTATATGTCCCTATCCTTTCTTTACTCCTATCTACATACTTTCATCTCTTTCAATCTCTATTCGTATCTACTTCATCGTCTATCTCTTTCAATTTCCATTGCTCTATCTCATCTTATCCTTCGCCTACAAACCTCTTTCTTCTTGTATTTTCATTTCAATTCACACCAACGCCTATCTCTTCTAATCCACACATCTCTATCTCCATTTATCTTTTCTTATGTACCCCTACCTCAATATTCATCCATCTCACTTTCCACCAACGCTTATAACTTCCAATTCCTACAACTTTATCTCTTCTTATCTTCTTTTCAATCTTCATCCCCGCCCATCCCTTCCAATCCCCACATCTTTATCACTATTTATCTCTCTCTATACACCTCTATCTAATTCTTTCTCCGTTCCAATCCATGGCAACACCTATCTCTCCCGATCCTAAATTCTGTATCCCTTATTATCTTCTTATCTATCTTTATCTGCACCTATCCGTTTCGATCCCCACATCTCTATCTATATTTATCTTTCCCTATAAACCTCTATCTCCTTCTTTTTCGTTTCAAACCACACCATTGCCTTTATCTTCCATACCCCAATTCTATTTCGCTTCCAATCTCTCCCTCATACACTCTTATATCTTTCTATCTCCAACTCTATCAACATCACAGCCTATCTCTTCCAATCCCCACTTCTTTATTCTTTCTTATCATTCTCTAAATCTACATCTGCGCCTATCTCTTCTAATCTCCAAATATCCATCTTTATGTTTCTCTCTTCATACACTTCTACTCCTTTCTTTCTTCGTTTTAATCCATATTAACGCATATCTCTTTTAATCTATATTTTTCATTCCTTTCCTATCCCCCCTCATACACTCTTTTACGTTTCTATCTCCAATTCTATCCTCATCACAGCTTACCTGTTCTAATCTTCACTTCTTTATCCCTTTATATCTCTCCATTTTTCACCTCTATCTCCTCCTGGGTTTTCTTCAATCTATCTCAACGCTGCAGTTAAAATTTTCATTAAGCTACAATATGCGTTTCATATTGTTTTGACTCATTTTTTTAATTTTCTTTTTAAAACTTTACTTTGCTTAATTTTAGTTCAAATTTCGCGGGTAGGCATATAAGTTCGCTAGCGCCACCTGAGCACAAAACTCTCCCATTCACGGTGTTCCTCAAGCATGTAAAAGTGGTCCGAAAATGGATCCAAAAACAGCTAATGCAGAAAGTTTCTACATTGTTTTTAGATGAAAAATATGTAAAATTAAAAATCTTAAGTGATCGGT
>JAAAKG020137413.1:0-12910 GCA_010014905.2 Druon quercuslanigerum
TTTCAGTTCAAAGTAGACGGAGAGGTGTGACATTTGTTCGCTTTTCTTAATCAATAATAAAAATTATTTGGTCAAAAAGTTATCTTGTTTGATAAAAATTTCAAGTCATTGGTTAATATTTGTAGTTTTTTTTAAATTAATTTTTTTGTTTGAGGTTTTTCTTTCTTTGTCGACTATTAACCTATTTTGTCTAAAAATAATCTTTTTGGTTAAAAATTCAATTATTTTGCTAAAAATTCAATTATTTTTTAAAAAATGTATATTTTTTAGTTAAATTTAGCTGGTAGCCAATATCTTTTCTTTAAATGAAAGTTTTAAACTAAGAATATAACTATTGAATTATCTTTTACGGTTAAAAGTCCACTGTTTGCTAAAATATTTGTATATTTAGATTAAAAGCTTAAACGTTTTGTCAACAAAATTTTTTGTTAATAATTAATTATTTTTTATCTAAGTTTTTAACTATTTTATTTATGTTTGAAAATTTATTATTTATAAGATAATTGTTTAAATATTTGATAGAAACTTTATGAATTTGATTAAAAATTCGTATTTTTTTGTTAAGTTAAACTAGTTGCAATTTCTTTTAATTTAGTTGATTTTTTAAGTGAAAATATAAAGATTCTTTTTTTGGTTGAAAACTTATATTTTCTAGTTAAAAATTAAACTAAATCTACATATTTTTAGTTTAAAGTTTAATTATACGTTCGTTAACTTTTTTCTACCTTTTTTGATAGTAATATTAATACTATTACTTGATTAAAATATTGATAATTATTATAGATATCGATAGAATTTACCACGAAATTACCTGTAAGCTTCATCCCCAGTGGAAAATTCCTGTACAGGAACCTCGGAGGATCCTGGACATGTTTCTGCACACGACTCTGCATGCGAACATGCACATGTAATTTTTTAAGTTCCTGTTCAAGAATTTGGCGAAGGAACCTGTACATGATTCTGCTTCATAACCTGTATAGAACCTAAACTTTTAATAATCCTGTACAGGTTTCTCTCGATAGTAACTTCAATATTCAAGTTAATAAAAGGAAAACAGTTTTACAGCTCTAGCCGTCATTGGTTTTCGCTACAGCTTTCTGCAAAGGACCCCATAGGTGTTTTTGTACAGGAATCCGCGTCTAAATTTACTTTAAAAAGGAACCTGTACATGATTCTATGCAGGAACCTATACTCGATCATTGAAAGGTTCCTTTGTCGGTGCAGTTTTCTTTGCAGGATCATGTACAGTATCCTTCGCCAAAGTTTGTGTACAGGAACCGGCAAGGTTACCTGTGCAGATTTGTGTTTCGAATCGTGTACTTCGACGTGTCCAAAAGATAAGGTTCTATCTCGGAGAGACCAAATGAAAAGGTGCTAATTCACAAGGCAAATTTGGTTTCTTCGAGATGAAATCTTGTCATTTGGACACGTCGGTTTAAATATCCGTTTATTTCCGTGTAGTTAATGAGCGATCCCTTATGCTGATAAGTGAAATTTACCATGCAATTTGCATTCGGAGATTGAATTATACAATTGTAGGGTTAGTGAGAAAAGGATCCGACTTTCGATTCTTGTTGCTATAGTTTTAAGTATTTGAAATCCAGGATTCTCCTGCGGGTAATTTTTGTTTGTATTTTTTTTAAACTCCAAGCAAGGGATGGGGCATAGCAGTTGCTTCGGGGCATTTTGTCTTTTAGAGGGAACGGCACCGCCATCGGCATATGTGGCTCGCGTGCATCCCTTGCAAGGGACCAACCCAACCGATCTGCGTATAACAGGTGCAGCTGCAGAGGAAACGGTCGTTAGCCCTGCAGGCCCATATACGTCTATTATGATTTTTCGTAAAAGTTTCTTACGTTTCAAACATACCCATCATTTGTTTCGTCGCACGCTCTCAACGAGACGGAAGAACATATGGAAATACTATCCATTATTCTATGCTCCTATCTCTTACTTTTTATAGATTTTATATTTCTTTTTATTTATATTTACATTTTTATTTGCAATTAGCAACATCATTTGAAGACTGAAACATCCAAGATGTTAAGATCGTGGTTTGAGTGAAAGAAAACGGTGTACAATGAAAACGAAAAGTACTTGGATCAAGTAATTTTGATTTGGTTTAAGTCAATCGTGGATCTGATTACGGACGATACAATATGGGTGTTGGTTCAGGAAAACATTTACTTGGTACCGTATGCATCGATCAATAGCAGATGTTCTTGATCGGAGAAAATATATTATTGGACGGAATATTGCATATATATGACATTCACTTAAGCAATATTGATTTAATTTTAAGTATATATATTCTCAATGTAAGGATATATGGTATTGTGGCAATACAGTAGTTTCTTAAGCTAATAAGTTGTGTATTCAGGGGAAGCACATGTATGTGTGTCAGAACATAATAAAAGTTAAAACTCAATTAAGCGATTTCATTTTAAATCTATAATTTATAAATACTTACTACAAGTTTTTATGCACCTCACCACATAAATTACGTATCAAAATTCTCTATAAAAGATGGTTGAAAAGACCTCTATGCAAAGTTTTATTACATGCGTAGTTTTTTGTTCAAAGAGCACTTTAATCCAAAAAGTAAAAATTTAATAAAATTTTGCAACAGTGCATCTTATTTTTAGATGGAGAATCTCGCTGCATAATTTGGCTCTTCCAAAGTTTGGAAGATGGAAGTTTAAAATTCTGATAAAATCTAATTTGCAACGGGGATAGGTTTTTAAATTATTTTTTCGAAGTCACCATTCAAATTATTTTGCTTGCTATAAATTGCATTGATGAAAATGTCGTGTTTTAAAACTTTAAAAGTGAAACTTTAAAAATAAAGCTTTCGCGCGGCACGTTGCTAGGAACAATCCACTGCTTGTAGTTTGAGGTTATGTCAGGAAATAAAGCATTTTTAAAACATTTTAGCTCTCATGGAATGAAATGAATTTTGAATTCGCGCAAAATTTAATATATTGTATCTTTAGTTTAAGAGCACAATGAGGTTCAATTATATTAAACTAATCAAACACAACCTTTCACGCATAGAAAATCATAAATTCTAAATTTAAAGCTAAAATTGTCAAATTTCGATTGCATGTTTTTTATTTCGATCTTATTCATTTTTATGCTTCAGAAATCTGTTACCGTTAATACCAGGTATAAGGGATTGCAAATCCCACAATTAAAGCAGCTCATCCATAGCTCGAAATGCACTTGTGGAGAAACTTTGAATACGAAAACGTCGTAAAACTCAAAATTTGATCTTCGCGTCCTGGCGTCTTTTCACATATTCATACGCATTCTGTCAGTGCGCAGATCTTCCCGCGCTGCGCATTCGTCGCCTCGGTCCAGTAATTGGATACTGTTAGCGCTCTGATTTTCAATTCTAAAATATGCAAATCAGTTTCTTACAAGAAATTATAATTGAAAAGTGTATACACATATTGAGCCTTTTTGGAAATAAGTATTACTAATATAAAAAAGTATTATATATACGTGATTTACATATTTTATCATTTTAAATAAGCGCGCTTACGGTTTTTAGGATTTTTCTTTTGGAGTGTAAAGTAATTATACCATACCATTTCAAATTTCACAGAGGTTATAATTCTTTTTTTTGTATCTCTACCGGCCACATGATAAAGTTCATAGCCAATCTCGTGAAAAATGACTTCTGGCGTTCACTTAATGAAGCTTATAGTCAATTTTTCGTGCCGTATGTACAGTTGAGGAGAAATGATTATTATTGATGCTATACTCACGCACGCACGGCTGTTTATGCGGAGCTCCTGATTGGCCCAGCTTAAACATTTTATAACTCACAAACTAAAACTTCAACTAATTTTTGGAAAATAAATTTTTGATTTCTTTTTTGTTTCTTTATACAGCCATATAAGTCGCGACACTTGAGTCTGGGACATCCTGTATATCTTTGCGTTTATTTGACCATTTTACCTCTACCAGGGATATTATATAAGGTGAGGAACAGGAAACTAGTAGCCGGACACATAATATCTCAGTAATATAAGTACTCTTTTCTGAAGAAATTTTAATAATTTGATCAAACTTTTGATTTCAGTACAAAGGCTGAACACTTACACATTTTTGCACTTGCACTCATATTTAAACTTACATAGTTACACTTACTTAATTTTTTTTACTAATAAAAATATGAATTCAAATTCTTGTGCTCAGAAATAAAAAAAAATTAAATTGAAAGCTAAGAATAAAAAAATGAATTATTTTCTGTAGTATTATTAGATTGGAACTGTATTTTCGTTTTGTCTATGATTTAATATGACGAACATATTGTCTCGATGTGCTTGTGCTACAGAATAACTTTTTTTTTACTATAAAAAAACAATGACTGTATTATCTTATATTATTAATGTTGTTATTCATACATTTTTAAATATCACAGAATATGAACTTATAAGAACGTTAAAGTTACAATATTTTGATACTAAAATTTTATAAAAGTATAACAATTTTACCCCTTAAAATTCATGCTAATAAATATTACATAGAATTTGTGTCCGGGTTATGCCAAATTCAAGGACATTATGCCAAGTTCATTGATATTATTTTTCTCGATATCAAACGAAAAATTGGCTAATTTAAATTGATATATGTCTATACCAAATAAATGTTTTCCTTATTTAAAGATAATACAAGTACATAAGGTATGTCCAAAACAATAAATTCTCGAACTTAGCAGAAGATTTTCTGCAAAACCTCACCAGTTTTATTTTCTGCAATAATAAAAAAATCTGGATTAGGTCGAAGAATATAGAAGTCTTTAGGCAACATTTCTTATTTAAATGATTTAAAATGGAAAATATATGTGTCATCTAATTAGAGGAGTGAAGTTAGACGTTAAAAATGAAAAAGCTCAGAACCCGGCAGCAGTTCACGGATTTGTATAAAACCCTTTGCATCGTATTGCTAAAAGCATGCAATGAAAAGTTGAAAATTCAGAAATCATTGCAACTTATTATTTATTTATTTGCGCAAAGCATTATGAATTATTTCGTTTCCCAACGACTAGAAGTGTACACCTGACTTGACGAGTTGTCAAATCCTCGAAAAAGTTCTGAACGTATATTTACGAAGGGAGTTCCCCAATTTGGAGGGTATTGTGAAAATAGATTTGAAATTCGTCTCTCCTTAAAAAGTATCCTTGTCGGATGGTACCGCAAGCCTGCGGCGAGCATAATTCGCGTGGGACAATTCTTTCGACTTAAGTGTAATTTTTGGTGCGAAAATCATCCCAAAGTGTAGGGAGAGAGTTTATTAACCAAAGTTCGCGTGACGGAAGCTGTGATCTGCAGGTCCATAATATTATGCTCCGGACATGCATATATGCATATGCATATAAGTACTAGCACACACATATACATTCATATTCATATTCATATTCATATTCGTATGGCGTATGTCGCTAAGCGAAGTGTGCACGGCGCCGGCAAATAATTTCGTGAATTGGGGTGGCATCAGCATCAGCTCAGGATGTTGTAATTACCTGACTCCCTGAGACGGATGAGCGGACGGACGGTCGGACGGACGGACGTACCACAGCCACGGAACGGATACGCCCCTTGCGTTACACATATGTTACAACCCCACACCCCAATTTTTATTGCACGGAAGACGTTCCTGTGGGAACTCGACGAAGTGTCTTTCTTTGTCTCCACGATTCTGGGTCTTACATCAAGTGCATGTGGCCATGTGTCCATCAGTTCGCCGTAGTTATTATTTTTTTCTCTCCTCTTAAAAGAATATGCTGCCGCGATTTAAGAAAGTGGATGAGTTTCATAATTCTCATCATTTTCAACTTTTTCATTGCCCGTATTAACGGATTTAAACATATCTATATGGCGCAAAAGATGGTTTCGTGTCTGGGTTCGGTATACGGAATTAGAACTGTAATATCTGTATATTATCATAGGGTCTCGCCACCACCGCTGTCACTTTTTCAGAAGTCCTTATGTAATATAGTACTTTAAGTTAAAACATATACACCTGCTGTGCCATATTACCTCAAGTGGCATATTGTCCTATGTACCATATTGTCCCTCATGCCATATTACCCCATATTATATTACCGTATTTTTGACTCCATATTATCCCAAGTATACTGCCATAACTAAAGACATGGACTCGATTTTTCTTTACTCTATATGTTCCGTATTACCTCATGTGTCATATAAAGGCTTGGTGTGTCACATTACCTCATGTGCCATATTACATCATGTGACATACTGACATATGTGTTACATTTTCCGGTATGCCATAACATCCTATGTCGTACTACAGCCTTTGTTGCCTCATATTACCCAAAATGTATTAACCTAAGTAAAAACAGAGACCTGATATGCCATATTACCCCATGTAACATATTACCATATGCGTCATAATTCACTATATGCCATTTAATTTTACCCCATTTTTTGCCCCATATTACTCCAATTATTCTAACTTAATCAAAAATATAGACTCAATGCGAGAGATTACCTTATTCGCAACGTTATATTATGTGCCATATTACCTTATGTGACATATTTCCCCATATGACATATTACCCTATATCATATTACCGAAAACACAGACCCAAATTTTGTATGACATATGTTTATGGAAAAAAATAATACATGTTGCCCTCACCAAACTAAACAAAAACATAAACCCAAATTTTGGTAAACTTATGTTTATTTACCGAAAACGGCGTTTGGTGTGCGCAAAGTGGACGCACTCATTTAATTGATAATGAAATAGTTTTCCAATGAGACATCGCAACTGCTATCGAAAGATACCTTTCTTTCTCTTCCTGTAAAATAATCAATTTTTATAAAAATTCTTAAGGGGGTAGTATGTGTTCAAATTTTCAAAAAATTGAATTTTTTTAAAATTTCAGTCACCATGTAACCTTAGAACCTCAGGGCGTATCGGAAGTGGTAGAAAAATGAATTACTCCGCAAGGCCTCGAGCTGTCGAAACGCACAATTGGCCGATTTCATTCAACTTTTTTTCAAATATAATAATAGAGTAAATGCTGAAGAAACGGAGAAAAAAAACTAAAAAAATAAAAACATTTATTATATGTTTATTTATTTAATATTTAATAATCCGGCCCATATTTCGGCCGGATGTTAATAAATAATAACAACATTTTTTTTGGTAGACAAAATTATGTCTTAAAACACAATAAATAATGGCCAATGTGAAATTAAAATGAATGCAAAAACAATCGGCAGTGCTTCAGATTTATAAGCGGAAAGCCTGAGTTCTATTCTCGCTGCCTACATTTTTTTGTAATTTTATTTTTTTATTCAAATTTTTTTTTAGTTGACTTTTAAATTTATTAGCTTCAAGCAAACATATTAATTTTTAACAGTTATTTCAAATGAAAATTTGTTTTCTTCAACTTTTACCACTTTTAATAATGCAAAGGATACAATACTGATAAATAAATAGTAAAAGTGTGAGTTATTCTCACACTTTGCAATTGTTCAAATAAAAATTACCTTCTATTTTTGTCTTTCATTTTTCGATTATGTGCATAAAAAAATGTTATATCTTCCTTCTTGTTCCATTTTTTAATTTAAAGCATAAATAATTACTTTAATTTAAAAATATAAATATTGTCATAATAATATAAAATGTCTTTTATTTAAATCATTCTATTTTACTATTTTCTTGAATTTAAATATTTATTTAAATAATACTGAAATCGTTAGAACAATTTATTTGAAAAAAACTTACAAAAAAAATTATATTTTAAGATTATCTACTTATTTTGAAAATCTGAAACAGAAAAATGGTAGGGAATCTTTTCCTGGAAAAATTGAACTATGATTGATTGAACTTAAAAAATTCTTCAAAAATTAGCAAGAAGCAACAGTAAGAAAAATTTAATTTAGAAAAACAATTATTAAAATAATTACTTTTTTTAAGTTTAAAACTTTTTTATTAACAAAATAATGTTCTTAGTTTCATAGGACATGACTGGTAATGCCATTTTAATTTTCTAAATCAGGGAAAATATTTTTTTATTGAAAATTTTTTTTGAGCAAGAGATAGTTTCACTTTAAAACAAAATTCTAAAATATCTTTCAAACTGACTTAAATTTTCCACAAAATTTGAAGAAAAAAAAGTTTCAAACTTATTGAAATTACCTCAAAATTTTCCAGAATTTCTTTTCACAATTTTGGAAATATTTTGAAATGTTTTGGATTCTTTTGAAATATTATCTTTAGATTCGTTTAAAAAAATTAAAAAACAGTTAAACATTTTACAGGAATCTGAACAATTTTTGTTTATTACCTGGAATTTATAAAAATCTTTGAATGTTTTAAATTATTTTTAAATGGCTTCAAACTTTGGAATATTGCTTAATCTAACTCAAATTTTTTCAAAATTTTTTAATCTTGCAAAGTTTGTGGAAATCAAATTTCAAAATATTCAAAATTCTGCATTTTGTTTAAAATTGTTAAAAAATTGTAATTATTTTTTTTTCAAAACTTCATTATATTTTTTCAAATGGTTTCATTTTGAATTAAAATTTTTAAAAAAACTTTAAAATAAATCAATTTTTCTTTAAGTGTGGATTTTTGTAAATTTTGAAAAAATTATAAAGCTTTTTAAGAATTTTGAAAGGTTTAAAGAGAATCAACAAATTTAAAAAAAAATTGGGAAAATTTATAATGCTTTTAATTCATATTTTAGTGTAAATTTTAATGAATAAAAATGATATTTAGATGGTTAACGAGATACTTAAAGATTCTTAAATAATTTAAAATTTGAGAAAATTTCAAAAAATTTCGAACTGAATGAAAGATTTTAAAACTGATTTCAAAAGGATTTTTACGGTTTTAAGAAAATAATAGTTTTTTAAGATTCCTGAGGATATTTAAAATTATTCCTTATTTGACAAAATTAACTTTTAAGATTTAGTTTAGGCGATATTTCGACGTTTTAGTACTTTGAAAATCATTTTAAAACAATTTTAAACTTAAAAAGATTTTTTAAAAACTAAAACAAAATGTAGAGTTTAGAAAATTTCGAGAAAAAAAATTTTAAAACTTGAAAAAACTTTTAATTTTTTTAAGATACTTAGGAAAATCTGAATTTACTTATTTAAACAAAAATTAATTTTTAAAGAAAAAATAAAAAGATTGTAAAAAATTGTAAATGGAATGTAGATTTTTTAAGATGAGATTTCAAAAAAAAATTATTTTACTTTTAAGGATTTTTAAAGTTTCTAAGTGAATAAAATCTCTTTTTTAAGATTACTGGGAAAATTTTTAGAATTTAAAAAAAATTTAATTTAGAAGAAAAAATTTAAAAAGATTTTAAAACATCTTAAATGATTTCCAAAATTTTCGAAAAAGAATATGGAAGACTTTAAGGCAACTTTTTTTTTTTTTAAATTACAAATTTTTGGGATAAATTCGTGTTATTTTTAGAGAGATTTAGAAACTTTGAAATCATTAAAAAATAATTTAAAACTTGAAAAGATTTTATACAATTTTCAATAATATGTAGAATTTTTAATATCTTGAACAAATGTAGAAGCTTTTAAAATTTTTTAATGTTTCAAACAGAAAAATAATTTTTTTTTAAAGACTTCTGACAAAATTTGTAATGATTTTTTATATTAAGAACAAAGTATCTCCTTGCACCCAAATTTGAGACGAGTAGTCTAATTGCAGTCTTTGAAAAATAAATTTTTTAAAATATTGCAGAAGATTTGAAAGGAAAATATCAATTCAGCTTGAAATATATTTAGGAATTTGTTAAGTTTTAAAGAGATTAAAGTTTCAACAAAACTTAAATTTTTTTTAAATTTCTTTAAAAATTCTTAAAGTTCTAAGTATCTTATAAATTTACTTAAGTTTTTGCCAAAATTTTTAAAAATTCTGTAAAGAAAAAAAATTCTTTAAAAGCGTTCAGATTATTTTTAACATTTATTTAACATTCTCAAAAATAATTTGAAATTTACTGAAGAATCTTATGAAAATTATATTCATATTTAAAAAAATGACTTGTATTAAACGAATTACGATTAGCCAGTGACTTACATTTAAACGCATTTTTTATGATTAAAAACTCTTTTAATATTTGCAAAAAAGTTTGGTTTTATATTAGGCTTAAAAGAAAACAGAGATTTTTTACTCTAAAAGACCTTCTGATAGAAAGAGAGGTTACAATTCTTTCTTTAAGAAAAAAAAATTCATAAACAATTAGTTGTTAGTACATTTTTTAACAAACTTAAAAAAAAAGTATTTTATTTTTTATTATCAATTTGAAGCCTATGTTAAATAAAAAAATGCTTATGTTCGGCTAAAAGGACGTGAAAAATATGATCGAAAATATAGAAGACGAAATATTTTTGTACTAATATTAAACAAGTTTTAAATCAAGGAAACAGATATCACTAAAACCAAAATTAAAACCTTATTTTTATGAATAAAACAATGTAAATTCACTTTTTAGTCTTCAGGTATCATAAAATTTTCAGTTTTCTTTCAAGCCGAAAAAGAAACAAAGAAAAATAGTTCAGGTTAGTAAAAATTGAAATTTGTTTTTCGCCTTCATTTTTGAAGTTGAAGCATTTATTTTTTCAAAGAATGCTTACGATCAATGAAAAGGGCGAGTTTAAAAAAATGCTTCTGTTGCGCAAAAAGGACGTGAAAAATATGGTCGAAAATATAGAAGACGAAATATTTTTGTACTAATATTAAACAAGTTTTAAATCAAGGAAACAGATATCACTGAAACCAAAATTAAAAGCTTATTTTTATGAATAAAACAAATTTATTTTTGATCTTTATTTTTGAAGTTAAAGTATTTATTTTTTCAAACAATGCTTATGATCAATGAAAAGGGCGAGTTTGAAAAAATGCTCATGTTGGACATAAAGGATGTAAAAAGTCTGAATGCCCGATGTTTGAGTCCGATCGATGAATATTGGTATTTTTGGTGAGGACACTTCAGAAATGATGTCCCTAATTTAAATATTCGAAAAATGTTAATAAACAAATATTTGAAAGTGAACAAAAAAGCAGAAGATTTTGTGGAAGATTAATGAATAGAAAATGAAAGTAAACAGAAGGAGGTTGTTAGAGAAGGACAAAGGGTCCACAGGGGCTTAGTCAAAGAGAAAGAAAGGAAGGAGGATAGAGTGGCTTTTCTTAACCGGATAACCCCAAAATGAGGGGGTTCCCCGAGGTAAATGGTAGATTAAGCGAGTCTCCGGAACCGCCTCCAAAAGAATCTTCTAATTCAATTAGGATCTTGGAGATGATGATAGAAAATCACTAGGTTAGATAACATTCTTTAAAATGCCCTCGTTCTGCCTCTCTTCTGCTACCTATACGCGTGGACTTCCGGAAACACCCAAATCATCATTATCTAAACTCCGAGGAGAGAAAAAAAAGATTTTAAAACTGAAGTTAAAAAGAACTTAGAAACCAATCAGGAAGTTGCAGCTGTCACAGTAATTAGTTAATATCGACTATAACAAATTAGAAAATATAATTAGTGGCTATTAAAGATCCACTGTTTTAAAATTTAAAATGGTGATTAATGTGTTTCTGCTTTTATAAATGGTTTAAATTAGAATTTTCTGATTACCAGGAAGCGTTTCGTAACATTGAAATCGGAAATGTGTCCTCACCTGAAGGCTATTCTTGATTTTGTTAGGCAATATTTTGAATGTTTGCATTGTTCTAAATAAAGAGACGCTTAGAATGAAAAAATACAAATTCAAGCTTTTGAAGCTAAAAACTAAATTAGCATCCATTTCGTGCTTCCGTGTAAAATCTTATTGTTCTATATACAAAATTTTGTTCTAAATTTGAAAATAATATTTCGTCATGATTATAAAAATAAAAAAAAGTCATTCTTAAAGGAAAGGGATTGTGGGTAATGATAGGAAGACAAGGAAATAAGACTGAAAGAAAGTTTCCGGCATAATAGTCTAAAGAAAACGAAATTTTTGGATTATTAGCAATTGTTAACAAAAAGGGAACACGTTTTGACAGCAATTTTTATTTTTTTATTGTTTATTTATTTGAAGATACTCGTACTAAAAGAAAGTGTTCGAGCATAGTGGTTTACAATATATTTTCTTATTTGCCAATTTTTGATAACAATTAAACATGCGTATGATATTAGAATGACATATAAAATGTTATGTTTTAATGAAAATTTACTTTCTTAGACTATCAATTTTAACCATCTTCGAAGATATTATATCCTCATTATTAAATTTTTTATAAAAAAAAATCTGCAGGATATAAAAAATTTTATTTTTCAATTTCACATATAATTTTCGAAATCTTTAATTTCAGCTATCTTCGAAGACTATGAAACTAAAAGAAAAGATTCCAAAATTGTCGTCTCTAAAATGCAATTTCCCAATTTTTCTAATTTTTGAATATTTGATAATAAACAATCATCAGAATTTCACAGAAAATTTTTAATAATTAATTCACATCTAACTGTCAAGGCCTTTAATTTTAGCCGTTCCCGAAAAATAACCGCACTTATTAAAAAGCTTTCACCATAGTCATCTAAAAACGAATTTTCATTTTTTTTTCTTATTTTGAAATTTTTTATTTAAAAAACATAAAAATGAAAAAGGAAATTTTATGTTAAAAAAAATTTAATTTCATTATTTTTCAATTTTTTATAAGAGAGTAGTATCATTATTATTTTTGAATTCACATATAAAAACAACAAAAACGAATTTTCGTTGTTTTTCTTATTTTGAAAATTTTAATTTGATAAACATAAGAATGAAATAGAACATTTTGTGTTTAAAAAATTAAATTAAATTATTTTTTATTTTTTTATAAGAGAGAAGTATCATTATTATTTTTAAATTCACATATAAAT
>JAAAKG020137414.1:0-12909 GCA_010014905.2 Druon quercuslanigerum
GAAAATCGATTAAGAATTGGGACCTACAGGTTATTTTGAACATCGTTTTTTCATTTCGCCCCACTGTGCACCGGTACTCCTGGAAATTTTTAAATGTATTTTTCACGATGACATCATCTTAAGCTGCAGGTCCCCCTATTAGCAAAGTGCACACATTTTGCTAAACCCCAGCCAGTGAATAAAGAAGGAAACACCATGGACAAAGATATAAAGTAAAGTATAAATTAAAACTTGTGAAAGTTATGAATTAATGAAATTAGTTTGAGAACAATTTTATTCGTGCTATGCGTAACAAAAAATAATTCTTGCAATCAAAAAGAGGACGGATTTTTTTACGTTACAAAGCATACAAAGAAATAAATGAAAAATATCGATAAAACAGCCTTTCTTAAGATGACGTAATTTTTTTAAAATCATTATATATACATATATGTATCTTATTCTATTCTATTCGTTTAAATTATTTGAAATCATTTTAAATTTTTAATTAATTTTGATCTTTTCAAAATCTTCTAAATAACTCTTTAACTTACTCGACTTATTTCTAAAATTTTAAATTATATAGAAGTTAAATAGAACAATTAAAATTGTAACGTTCCAAGTTTAGTTTTTGTATTAAGTTTTGAATATTTAATTTATAATTACTGATTTGAAATAAACTGTCAGATGTTTCTAAATTTTAGCCTTTGATGAGAAGTATATCATTTCGAAGTTTATTTAAAATTTAAAATAATTATAAGGTTTTAATAGGGCGTTCAATTTTTTTAACTGATAAGATTTTCCAATTGAAACATTTAAATTTTAACTTTACAATCTAGACAATCTAACAAAAATTCTTTCCCTGTTTCAGTTGAAAAATAATGATCTTAACCCAAAATTTATTAAATTTATTATTGGCTAAAAAACTATTGTTTTTAGTTAAATTTCAACTATTTAGTTTTTAAATTCAACTTCACTGTTTAAATTTTATCTTTTTTTACTTAAAAAGTGCACTTTTTTGCTGAAGATTCATGAATTTAGTTGAAAATTTAAATATTTTGTTAAGAATTACAATGTTTTTCATGCAATTCAACAATTTCGTTCAAAAGTTTATTAGTTTGACGAAAATTTAACTTTTTATTCATGTTTCATTCTTTTTGTTCAAAAATTCAACCATTTGGTTAAAAATTCAACTTTGCTGGTTACAAATTTAAATAATTGTTTAGAAGGGGAAAATGCGCCTCTACGTTTTTTATTTTTATTTCCCCCCTTTGTTTTGTACCTTTTCATATGATTTTCTGTGTAAAATAAATATAAATTAGATTTTTAATTTATTATGAAAGAATAATTCGTTTTAATTTTTAAATCTTTAAATCTAATAAATAGATGATACAGAAATCTTTATTGTTATATAAATATATATTAAGTTACAAATACATTAAAAGGCACATTTATTTCTTCTTTAAACAAAATGTTGTAAATACATAAACTTAATTAAATTCTTGATGTTAAATCATAACCTTAATTTCATGGAAATTGTTTTAATGCATACGGTCAATGTTTTATTTATATTTATTTGAATTCTGTTTTCTTGTAGCAATCTCAACGAGGGCTGTCAAAATTTACGTTATCGTTGGGGGGGGGGGGGGTGAAGTTGCTTTGGACTATTTCACTCTGTGGGAAAATGGGAGAAATAAACAAAAATTAAATAAATAAAAAAACATTTTAAAGCGTAGGAGGATGATTATAGTAAATCATTCATTCATTTTGACAGGAGATATTATAAGACTGGGATTCTTAAACTTTTTTTGGTTTAATTATATGTATTCAACTAATATGCAGAACATTGTTCACAACTTTGCATGTCATTAATGCAAATTTATATTGCTTACATATATAATTGTTTAGGACCATGACCTTTTGTACAGTAGAACCATTTAATGCCTTGCATGCGCAGGAAAATATTATAAGGGCTTTAAGTTTTCTTATTATACAATTAAAAACCAAGGATTAACGAATTTCAAGGAAAGTAGGCATAAAGTAGTAGTAGTAGTAGTAGTAGTAGTAGTAGGTAACTAGCTCAAATAGTGAAGTGCTATAAGCTCCACATTGTTGTCATAACACCTTTTATAAGGCTTGGCACCTAAGCCGCAGTTTATTGTGACTAAAGCTTACCAGGTACAAAAATGTATATGAAAATGTCTAAAGAAGACACGCACCGGCTCCCCCTGCATTGCACAGTGTGCTGGATCCGGAATTAACTTTTTATAATTCACTTCAGAAAACAATTCTGAACCGATTGCAACGTTTTTTAAAAATGATAAACATTAAATTCTGTAGAACAACGCTAAACCTAATTTTTTAATTTCATTTGTGCATTTAATTTTTAAAACAAGGAGGACGTAAATATTAAACATTTTACCAATATTACTTTTTTCTCTTCAGAAAAAAGTGAAATGAAATCGTTATGTATCACAATGAAAGAAGATCTACTTCAGGAACATATATATTTATTTAAAGATTTAACCTAATTGCTATAAACAAACTATATAAACAATACTTAAATGCAGTGCTCAACGACAGAAAAAAACTTTTTGTTAAAGTAAAAATACCTCAATTTCCCAAAGAAGTAATGTGCAGATTTAAAAATTACCATAAATTAACAACTACTATTTTTATGAACATTTTAACAAACAAATGGTAAATTTTTAAATTTTGTCGATCTCAAGGTTTTATTTTTTCATGAAAATACTTGAAAAGTAATTAAAAATTATGATTTATACACACGAAAAGTTTGTAACATAAAATTATGTATTTGTTAATAATAATATTACATACTCAATATTAAATCAAACATTTTTAAATGGAAAAAATGTATATTGAATTATATTGTTTTAATTCTTGAGCGATTAATTTACTTCAAATTCAGGTAATGTCTATACTAGGATGTTTCACAAAAAAAAAAAAATTTTTTTTGGCTACCGTGTTACGCGGTAAATAATGCGTATGAATTTTTGTGTTTGGACCTGAATTGCAGTCAGCAACTCAGGACGTCTTTATTACTCGAAGGTTAGAACAGAATTGAATATGCGCCAGGCCTGGGTGCTACACTATGGCCCTGTATTCTAGAGAGGCACCTATGGGTTAAGGGTAGTTGGGGGAATAAGTTACGAGAGTTAAGTTCTCGTGACACCCCCCTTTCTAGACAGTTTTTGGTTCTCCAAAATCTTACAATTCCACCCTGCTAGGTTTAATTTTGATACTTGTGTTCACTGTTTCCAGTAGTAGTAGAGCCCTTGCTGCGTAAGTCATTACATGTGGATGTACGTCGTTTTTCTCCTTTATACAAAGAAAACAAATTTTCTTAGGGATATAATCAGAGAGTATACTTAATATTCCGCTTTTGTATAAAACAAACAATACAATGCAAGCTATCGAGTTGTAGCCTAAATTTCGGATCCACTCCAGGCTAGTTTCTTTCCAAGTTTTAATTCGCCTGTGCGTTGATATTCCGTCTAATATATTTTGAGTGTCATTCGTGCTTAGTCTGGCTCTCCTCAATTCGTCTGCATTTATTTGCCTGGGCAGTTGTATCAATTTTCCTTTAAGTTTATCTAGATCTTGGTGTTCGCAATTATTATTATAAGTTACATTTATTGTTACGTTTATAAATAATATATTCGCTGATAGTTTTACATTTCTCTATAGTTATTCTGTCTATTGGTACATACCGTGAGTTTCTCTTATTACCTTTTCTTTTTCATGTTTAGTTAGATGGCGAGTTTTATTAAAACACAAGTGGAAACTGGAGTGTGTGTAGCAGTTGGACAAGTAGTTGATCATTTATACTATTTCTTCCCTTCCGATGGGTGTAAACGTAGGGACTCCAAAAGTGTAGTCGTATAATGGCTAATTTCTTTTGCTTGAAATTATGTATCATGCAACCCCGTCCTTAGGTGATTCTCCAGTCGATTCCTCAGTTGATTTCTCGGAGGACTCGCTGATTCTTCTATCAGAATATTTAATTTTGAACCTGCTGTCGACTTTCTTCTTACCAGTGATTATGGGCTTGGGTTTATTCAGCGTGAATATATTTAACTCTCTTTTTATGGACATGTCGAGTATTTTTATGTTTTGCAGTAGGTACTGACGGAGTCGTTTGACTGCCCATACTATAGCCAACAATTCCTTTTCATAGGTAGTGCCTGGTTCGACGTACTTGATATGAATAATCATGGGCGTCCGTTCTGTGATAGTACTGTACCCAATCTTTGGTTGGATGAGTCTGTTTTTAGCTTAAAAGTTTCCTTGAAGTTCGAAAATCGTAGTACTGGTGCTGAGCATGAGGCGTTCTTTAGTTGTTCAAACCCTTCATTGCATTTGGGTGTCCAGTCAAATATGGTCTCTTTTTGGGTTATCTTAGTCAGAGATCTTGCTATACTAGAGACGTTTTTAATGAATTTTCTACAGTATCCTGCCAAGCCCAAAAAAGACTGAACTTTCTTTACTGTGGTAGGGATTTTTAAGTTTTTCACAGCTTCAGTTTTCGCTGGATTAGGTTTTACTTCATCCTTTGTGAGTGCATGGCCTAAATATTAGAGTTCTGGTCGTAGATACTCGCATTTATTTGGTTCTAGTTTTAGCCCCAATGCCTTCATCCTTTCAAACACTTTAATCAGGTTTTGATTGTGCTCCTCCAAGGTTTTTCCTATAAGTACTATGTCATCGATGTATACAAAACATTCTCTGCTAATTAAACCTCTAAAGGCGTTGTCCATCGTTCGTTGAAATGTAGCTGGTACGTTTTTCAGGCCGAAAGGCATACGATTGTATTCGTAGTGGCCTTGGGATCTTAAAAATGCAGTGTATTTTTTGGATGGTTCGTGCATAGGGATTTGATGGAAACCTGCACTCATATAAAAAGAGGAGAAAAACTTCGCTTGTCCCAATTGGTCGAGAATATCGTCGATAACCGGTAAAGGATATGAATCTTGGTCAGCATCCTTGTTAATATGCCAGTAGTTGATGGCCATTCGTAATTTGTTACCTTTTTTGGGTACCACCCAAAGTGAAGAGTTGAACGGAGATTGAGAACGCCTTATGATCCCTTAATCCAGAAGTCCCTGCGTGTGCTCTGAGGTATATAGTCTGTGAGCTTCTGGTAACTTGTGTGGTCTCAGATTCACTACCTTTTCTGAGTTAAGTGTAATTTTGTGCTCTGTCAGTTGCGTACATGGTAATGGGTCTCCGGGTAGTGTAAAGACCTCGTTATATGGTGTGACGATCTTCTGAATTTGTTTTCGAATTGAAGGTTCTATATGGTTTAATTGTAGTATTTTATGAAGTTCTAAAATTTTATTAAAGCCTGTGGTTCCCGCCTTTTTTGCCAGTTTCGTCTCGAGACTGTATATGAAGAATTTTGTCACATTTAATTTCATCTGGCATTTTAAACGGGCTTTAAAATCTAGTAGTAAATCCGGTTGAATGCATTGCTCCCTGATTTCTTCGACTTTTCGGATAAATTCCTCAATTCCAATATCGTCTTGCCCATTCAGAGGCTTGATTTCTCTGATTGCGTCACGAGCTGAGATTTGATTTTCGGTTAGGTTGCAAACCATATTGCGCGGTGCTTCGCACAAGTTTTCTTCCCTGCTCGTTGAGTTGAGTTGCTTCCCTGCATCCTTCTTTCCACTATTGTTGGCTCTCTCCTGCGGATATACGGCAGTTTACGATGGTCTGTTCCTACATTTCGTTGCTCCCTGCTGTGTGTTCCCACTCGCTCGCGATCATCCGGCTTTGGATTAGGTAGGTTTTGTCCATCAACACTCGCATTTTCATGGTCAGACGTTAGAATTCCTTCGTGGTCAGTCTCTATTTCTCCTCTCTTCCCCACTCTCTGTCCTATCTCAGCTATCTCTTTAACTCTTTTCGTGTTTTCGAGGGTTTACATCTGTTCCGTAGTCGTTGGGGGAAGATAGGTGACTTCGTCAATGGAATCAGTATTAGACATAGTTGATGTGGTGGTTGTAAATTTTTTCTTGTCGGCAGATGTAGAGTTGATATCCCGAGTATTGTCCTCTGTTTGCTTTCTAATTTTCTGGAATGTCTTCATAAAAAAAAACTGCTGAAATGCCAGTGCATTGTGTAGGTTTTTTATATCGCTTTTTGCTTCGAGTGTCGGGTGTGTGATCGCGTTCGCATACAAAAGTGTATTTTAGACTTTGTCCTTTATACTCTAGCTTCATGCAATCGCTCTACTGCAAGTACACATGAAGTTTCGAGCCAGTTTTATGTTTATTAAAGGTAGCAGTGCTCTGGAACACCAGGAATATACCAACTATCCTATTCTGTTCGTTAAATTTCGCCTTGCCGGTTCTATCTTGACTAGGCCGAAACGTTTCCCTGCCGGTTTTGTCTCGATAGGCCGTCACCCATATAAACAGGGCAAAAGGACTGACGTTTTTAACGACACCGTAGCGTATAAACTTTTAATTTTTTATTTAAATTCGACAATAACTTACAGCTTTGCTCCTTCTTTAGATACGTTGAGTAGATGAACGTGGAGTTCCTTCTTCTTTTATCTGAAAAAGGGCGTTCCAGATGCTGACGTATCAGTTCCCTAGCAGCTGCTGTGCTGCGTTGTTTTCTCGTTGGTTACTCAATTTACCAAATATTTTCAACTAAAGTTTTCTTACTTTTCGGGGTTATCGAGTCTCTCGTAGGTAGATCCGGAGTTTCTGAATTTTGAACTTTCGTAGAAATTCTTTTATTCTCAAGGTTCGTATCAGAGACCAAACTTTTATGAGATATTCTCTTTGATAATTCTGTAGAATATAAGGATTTGAAAATTTGCTCCTGGCAGGATCGCTAAAATGTTACGCGGTAAATAATGCGTATGGATTTTTGTGTTAGGAACTGAATTGCAGACAAAAAATCAGGACGTCTTTATTACTCGAGGGTTAGAACAGAACTGAATATGCGCCAGGCCTGGACGCTGCACTATGGCACTGTATTCTAGAGAGCCAAGAGTAGTAGTTGGAATAAGGTACGGGATTTAAGTTCTCGCTACAACTGTATCGACAAAATTTATTTCTCTGGGTAAGAAAATACTCTCCTAATTTTTTCAAATTTTTTCAAATTTTTCAGAGTTGAATTCAACAGTTGAATTTTTAATCGATGAATCTTCTACAGAATTTAACTGATGCATTTTTGTTACGAACGAGTGAAATTAACGAGAGATTTTACGTTGCACTTTGGCATTTAATTTTTAACTCGTTTCGCGGAGGTACCAAACTGATAAGACAATCCAGAAGGGAATGGCCTATCTTTATTTTTATGTGGTGTACGATTTATGCACGCCGTCCTCTGCCACAAATCGCTTAATATTAACAAAAATAATTATCTGAATTGAAAAGTTCCTTTAGATAAAACATTAAGAATAACAATCACTTTACAATAATTATTAAATCTTTGGAAGCGATCTGTGGGGATTAGGGCCGGACATTGCCAAAAATGACTTATCCACCGTCTTTCCCTAAAAAATTTTTCTTTCCTAAAAAGAACAGCAATATCACATTCATAACTTGAAAAATTAAAAACTCACATCTTTTCAATCTTAAAAATTGAAAAATTTCGAAAAAGCATTTATAAAAAGTATATATACATTAGGTTGCCAATGTACCAAGCCCCTTTCCACATCAATCCGGGAAAAAAATTTGCAGTAAAAGTAAAACCATGCAAGAACTAGGTACTCAAAATCAAATTATTTTCAATTTAATAATTTTCCAAAATATACATTTCACATTTATTACCACATAATTTAGTGTTCAAACTGTAAAATTAAAAGTTAATTAAAAGAATGAGAAACTTTTCTTCAATATTTCGTTTTTATTATTAAAAATAAACGTCTGGGAGAAAATTCTAATAGGAAAAAGTTTCGAGTCTATATTACGGATCTGAAAACTAGAAAAAAGCAGAGAAAAGCAGTATCTGGGACGTGATAGTCAAAATTTAACAATTTTAGACAATGAGGTTTTCGAAATTTAAAATTTTGTTTCGGCTAAAATATATTTTCATAATCAAGTCTTATTTTGGAGAGTTTGGAAATATAAAACTAAAAGATCCAGAAATGTATTTGTGTTGGGTATGCATTTAAAAAAAAAATTTATGATGATAATATTATTATTTCAATATTATTATATTATTTAATTAGAAATGGAATGTGGACATTGACTGGGATTTAAAGTGGTCAAATTTTTCGCAATCTCCCAGATAAATTAAAAAATTAAACTCAAATATTAAATTCTTAGTACAGAGTTTTTGTTCCTATTAATCCTCTTTAATATACAAATGAATTTCTAGACATTTTTAGTGACCTGAAAATTATTTACGAAGTATAAAATAATCTTCAAAGTTGCGTTTCGAATATTTCTAAAAAGTCTATTATTTCTAAATAATTTCTATTAATTACATACTTAATAGAACGAGACAGTACAGAAAATCATTCCTGGTTTCTTTTGAATAAAAAACTACTGTGCAAATACTTTAATTTGAAAGCTTATTGCATTATCATTCATGAGAATGTAATGGAACCATCAAAATTATTTATCTCTATTTTTTAAAGAATCTTTACGTTTTGAGAGTTACATTTTTTAAACAGAAATAACAAATTAGAGGACATTGTAAGCTATCTATGAAAAAATAAAGAAAATACAAATTGGATTTTTTCCAGAAAAATGTATGTGATTTGTATTTTCTGTCAGATAGTTTGATGAGAGGAGTGGAAAGGTGAGTTCGCGTTGGTGGATTGCGCTGTAGAGTTCAGCTATGAATTCAGTACACTTATACAGTACATAACGCTACGATGAAGACTTCTGCTATGCATGAAACTGCCCAGTGCAGCCATGTGATACGTAGAACTGCGTAGTATATTTCTGCAGTGCGCAGGGATGCGCAATGCAGTTCTACGACAATTAGGGATGCGTAGAAGACTACATGGCACATGTGGGTGTGCTTTATAGTTCAGTGGCACATAGGACTGCGCAAAAGACTTTTACAGCAGATAGAGCTACTAAGTGATTTAATAGAACGTTTAGGGGTTCGCATCAGCCTTCCACGGAACATAAATATCCGTTCCTTGATGTACAAGGTTGCGCAGTACAGTTATGAAGTAAATAGGGCTGCGCCGTAATGTTGTATGGCCATGAATTCCGCATGAATTTCATCAATTTCATGAATACTTTGAATTTCACAAATTCTGTAAATTCTTTGAATTTCACAAATTCTGTAAATTCCTTGAATTATGTGAATTCCACGAATTATGTCAATTGCATGAATTCTATAAAATCCATGAAGTCCGCCAATCGCACGAATTCCATGAAATCCGCGAATTACACGGATTCCATGAATGCCGTGAATTCCAAGAATTCATGGAATCCCGTGATTTCTGTGAATTCCATGAATTCCATGAATTTCATGAATTCCATGAATTCCATGAATTTCATGAATTCTGTGAATTTCATGAATCCTATGAATTTCATGAATTCTGTGAATTTCACGAATTCTGTGAATTTCATGAATCTTTACGCTTTTTCTCTAAGCGAGTTCCTGTTTTTTTTCTTTCGCTTCTTTTGTACCTCCATTTTGCCATTTACCCACATTCAACCTGTCATTCATTCTCATTGGCTCTAGAACCCTCCAAGTCCTTCATCCATTCTTCCCATAATCCAATCTCCCCTAGAATCTTTACTACATTCTTTTGCCAGCTTCCTTTATCTTTCATTTCTCTCCCACACCCTTCCCAAACATTCTTCCATGTTTCCTTCTTTCATTCACATATTCTACAATTTCTGTTTCCTTTCTTTTCCCAATACATCCCCTCCCTTACCGTGTTTCAAAAGTTGTCACTTGGACAACTGTGCACTTGCAAAGATGGTACTTGGACAACTGTGCACTTGCACAGATGGTACTTGGGTAACTGTGCACGTAGACATATCGACGTGCACAGATGGGCTCCTATGGTCTTAAACGTGCGCAGATGGAGGTGCACAGTCGTCCTTCCTACCATCTACGTGCATAGTTAGGCAAGTGCAAAGTTGCTACGTGCAAAATTGTCCATCACCCGCGGTGCAACTCACTCTATACTCTGGCGGATTTTTCCTCCACACACTCTTCGAAAAATTCCATCAAAAGGTTCATTCCCTTCTCATCGTCTACTAACAGAACTAAGTCGTCCGTGTATGCTAGAGATTATATATTGCAATTACCCAAAGTCGTTCCTCCTTCCTTTTCTTCTTTAGCTCCTCTTCTAAGTCTGCGAACAGCATATTAAAAATTATTGGACTCAACGGGCACCCTTGCTTTAACCCTCTTCCTATCTAGAATACCCGCCACTGATTTCTTAAAACGAATAGATTTTGAAAGATCCTAGGACACTTTAAGGTAATTACAAGCAATTTTCATGTTTAGCCGATAACTGCGTCTTTTTTGGCTTACTAACTTTCGATCTTCGCTTGTTTGATTCCATGTATCATGATCCCATAATTTAAAATGTTTTATTCAATATTTCTCAGAAAGTCTACAGAAAAAACAGTTGAATATACGGGTGTATAGGGTGATTTTTTAAATTTGAAACTCTGAAATATCTCGAAAAATAGGCACTCTATGAAAAATGTTATGAATCAAAATTTAATCTCTCTGAGGAGTACACACACTGATGTTAAAATCGGCTCCCCCACACCGCCCCCTGGGGGGGGGGGAGGGAGTTCGAAAACTTAAATGGGAATCCCTATTTTTTATTACTTATTTTGATTTTTTGGATAAAAAAGCGTATGATTTGTCCAAAACATTTTTCTCGTTTCGCGATAGATGGCGCTATAATCGACGAAATTAATTTTTTTTTTCATTTTATTGTTACTGAGAATGCACGCTTTCGATTCTGCGATACATTTACAGTAAAAAATACACCATTTTCATTGTGACATGAATGACCACGGAAGTCGGTTAAAAATAAGGGCAATAGAGCTTCAGATCTCTTTGGTAATTATTATTTTTAAAAACATGCCAAAGCGCATGTCTGTTGTTGAGAAGTAATTATTAAGTAATATCTTTACGTTAACAGTGTTTCCTGAATATGCCTAAGTTTTAGCTCTGGCATTATTGTAGATTGAGGTCAGCGGAGGCTATCGAAACATGAATGTGTATGGAGAAGCTGGAAAAAATCTTGATAATACTTTTAATCTCTGCGCTCAGCGTTTTCCAAATATAATTGTGTCACGTACTTCATTTTATCGTACTATTACAAAATTTACTACCGATGGAAGTGTTCAAACTAAGAAAAAGACCTGTTGAACAACAGTCATTGGAGAAAATAATGAAATTGCTGTATTAGCTACTGTGGCCAATAATCCTAACGTTAGTACACGAGAAATTGCTCGTGATTCCGGAATGTCTCAGAGCAGTGTTTGGAAAATTTTGAAACGTAATAAATTTCATCCGTATCATGTCTCTTTACAATTAAGAACTTCATGGCGTTGATTTCTAAAATCGGGTAACTTTTTGTCTGTGCGCACGTGAACCAATACAACAAAATCCCAACTTTTTTCGATATGTATTATTGTCTGACGAGATATCCTTTACGAACCATGGAATAGTTAATCGACACAATATGCACTACTGGAGTGTTAAAAATCCGCAGTGGCTTCGTAAAGTCGAACACCAGCGTCCATGGTCTTTCAACGTATGGTGTGGAATAATTGGCAACAAACTGATCGGTCCCCAGATTATCGAAGGCAGCTTAAATGGTTCAAAATATCAAGACATTTTGGAAAATGAACTGCCAGTATTGCACGAGAAGTTCTTGATCGTGATTTCAATGGTCGCTGGATTGGTAGAGGTGGTTGTGTAAATTCATTTGAATTATAAATTAATAAGTGCATTGAAGCCGAAGGTCGTCATTTTGAGAACTTACTTTAATTAAAAGCTGATTCCCTGAGTACCTCGAAACGTGAGAGGCGCGGGGACTCACGTTAATCAAGCACCCCGAATAGTGAGGGGCAAGGGGACTCACGTTAATCAAGTACCCTTAAGGGAACAAAAAACTGCTATGTCCACTTTGTTGTTCCTGGGTTACACTAAAAGTAGCAGTTTGTTTTAGGTTTAAGTTAGAGTATTGCAGAATCGTAAACGTGCATTCTCAGTAACAGTAAAATGAAGAAAAATTGAATTTCGTCGATTACAGCGCCATCTATCGCGAAACGAGAGAAATGTTTTAGACAAATAATACGAATTTTTATCCACAGAATCCGAATATGCAATAAAAAATAGAGATTCCCGTTTAATATTTCGAACATGCCACCACCCCCACCCCCAGGGAGTGGTGTATGGGAACCGATTTCAACATCAGTGTATGTACTCCTCAGAGTGATTAAATTTTGATTCATAACATTTTTTTATAGAGTGCCTATTTTTCGAGATATTTGAGAGTTTCAAGTTAAAAAAATCACCCGTATATTATTTTTTCTAATAAAATTTGATTGCAATACTCGTTATTGAAAATTGACATGCTTCACTTTGACCAAGGACATTTGGCAACAGATAAGTCCGAATTTCTTTGATGATGGATTGATGTTGTGTCGATTCTGCGTCAATTTATCAAGTCCTATTGTGGAGAGACCTTCAAGACGTGCCTTCAAGACTCCAATTGCCTGGCAAATGGAGTGAACGGAGCGGGTACGCTACAGCCTACCCTTATCGTATCCCTCTAATATCCTTTTTGTATCATGCAATAAAACCTAAAAAAAGAGCAAAATGAACACTTAAATTACCTTAATTCGGATTCTACGTTAAAATTACCAGAGTGGGACGATGGTCGTGGGGGCTAAAGCGCAGGCTTTGGACCCACTCTGTCGGCTTGCGGGTTCGATTCCCGCC
>JAAAKG020137415.1:0-12909 GCA_010014905.2 Druon quercuslanigerum
ATTAATTTAATTCATTATTTAAATTAATATTATAAAAATTTTGGGATTAGAATACAAATCCAGCACCCATAAATTGATAAAAAAACTAAATTCTAACGTTGTCTTTTTGAGTTTAAATTTGTTAAATTATAAGTATTATAATTTTTCATTTTAGTAGCTATTTCATAAAATGTCATAAAATATTGATTATTAATATAATTTTTAAAGTACATTAAAAAGAAAAATCTAAGTGCTTTTACTCATAAAAATAGTCCTTTCTTAATAACGATTAATAAGTTGTTATAAATAAATAAATTGTTCATCAATATTTCAATTTCGAAACTTGAAATTAAACTTTTGCAACAAATATATAAGTATATAATACCTACAGAAAATCAATTATTTAAAGGCTACTTTATCGAGGATCCAAAGCCTAAAAACTGCATAATTTGAAAGCCTTTGATTAAACTACCTTTACTTTTTTTTATTATTCAACAAAAGTTTAAAAATTGAAACACGAAATTTAAAGCCCAACTAATAATTCGAAAACTTTCAGATTCCAGAGCATTAGTTTGAAAAAAAAACGTACAGATTTTAAGCTCTTTAATTAATAAAAAATTTAGAAACTCTTCAGTTTAAAATTTTGAATTTCTACGAATCAGTATCTTAAAAAAAAAACGAAAATTGAGTGAAAATTCAATTTGAAACTATTCAAATTTAAAGACCCTTACTAAATCATTCTTTAAACTCCAACTATGAAAACCATTCCTTAGTTTTATATGAACTTGAATAAACATACTTGAAATTAAAAAATGTTTAAAGAGAAAAACTATCAATTTAGA
Organism: Druon quercuslanigerum; assembly: GCA_010014905.2. Taxonomy (NCBI): domain Eukaryota; kingdom Metazoa; phylum Arthropoda; class Insecta; order Hymenoptera; family Cynipidae; genus Druon; species Druon quercuslanigerum. Next base: position 822 of record JAAAKG020137415.1, read on the forward strand.
AAGCTTTTGCAATTCAGCTATGTACCTTAAAATTTTAAAAATTTCTGATTAAAAATTTAAAAAATTATAAAACCAAATTATAACCCAAATTATAATTTTAAAAGAACTTATAAATTTGACTTATAAAAAAACGTACAAACTTTTAAATTAAAATTATTGAATATGAAAGGATGCGCACATTAAAAAACGGAAAAATTTAAAAGGAATTCAATTTGAAACTATTTAAATTTAAAAACCTTTTCCAAATAATTCTTATAACTCGCAATTTTGTAATTTAAAAGCATCTAAATTTAGAAGCTTTTAAATTAAACAACTTTTAATTTAAGTGAATTTTGATAATATTCATGAAAAAGTTAAATAAAAAACTTAAAAATTTCATATTTCTTGCAATTATTATTGATTGAAGAAAAAAATATTTTTCAGTTCTTCTTGGGATTAAACATTTTTTATTCTCATTCAGCTTATCAACTATTTTATGTAAAGAATCTAGCGATTTGTTCTTTCTTATACTAAAAAGAAAATAGAAAACAAAATGAAAATAATTTCCTCTGTTTCAAACAAAGTCCTCTATTTACCCGAGAATTGAACTGCTGAACCACCTATATAGCCAAACTGGATGACGAAGTTTCCATAAATTAATGGGAGTTATATTTCTGTTCTAACCTAACAATTTAATTAATTTAAAAATAGATTATTACAAAAAAAATCCTAATAATGGCACACTTTTCGCGGATTTTTTAATGAAAAAAGAAAAACCTAAGGGTTTTTCCTCATAAAATAGTCATTTTTTAAAAACGATTAATAAATTATTATAAATAAATAAATTGTTCATCAATATCTTCATTTCGAAACTTGAAATTCAACTTTTGCAACCAATATAAAAGTATATAATACCTACATAAAATCAATTTTTTATATGCTACTTTATCGAGGATCCAAAGCCTAAAAGACTACTTATTCATTAATTAAATTAATATTATAAAAATTTTGAGAATAGGACATAAATTCAACACCCATAAATTGATAAAAAAATTCGTCATCGCGTTGGGCAGTTTATTATACAGATTCACTTTGTAAAGTTATCTACCAACTTGAAATTGTTTCCATTTGATGGACATTCTGTAGTTTCAATTATATGCTGCCTTTTAAAGGAAATAAGTCATCCTGTCAGTATTCCTTCAGAGTATGATATTTTTTAAAGTAAACTTTATGATTCCAGCAGAACTTTTCTGGCGGATTTTGAAAAAGGACGAAAAGTTTTGTCAGAATAAGAAAGAGAAAGCAAAAGATAAATATCTCTATTATAGAGCTATCTGTGTTATCCATGCATAAATATTTAATGAACATTATTATTATGTGGAAAATGTACGTTTATATTTAATGAAAAAGTATAATTTAAAAGATTCGATAATGAGATATTTTTAGGGCTAACTCAGACAAAGAATTATTATTTAACTTACCCTTGAATATTATTAAAATTCAGTCAAATCAAAAAGTTATTTAATTCAAATGCTTTAAATCCTAAAATTGCGAGTTTAAAGAATTATTTGGTAAAGGTTTTTAAATTTAAATAGTTTCAAATTAAATTCTTTTTAAATTGTTTAATTTTTTAATGTGCGTATCCTTTTATATTCAACAGTTTTAATTTAAAAATTTGTACGTTTTTTATTAGTTAAATTTTTAAGTTTTTTAAAGTTGTAATTTGGGTTATAATTTGGTTTTATAATTTTTTAAGTTTTTAATTAGAAATTTTTTAAATTTTAAGGTAAATAGTTGAATTGCAAAAGCTTCCTAAATTGATAGTTTTTCTCTTTAAACAGTTTTTAATTTCAAGTATGTAACAAATTTGAATTTGCATATTTTTGATTAATAAATGTCCTGCTTTCAAAATTGTATATCTACTTTTCTAATTACTCTATTCTTCCTACTTAAAAGTTCAATGATCTAGAGAAGAGACAGTTTACTGAGTCAGAAATAAATAAGTAAAAAATGTTACCGCACAGAAATTTAAAATGTTTCTTTTCATTTATTTCTTCTACCAGCGATAATTAATAAATTATTCTTTAAATTCGGACATAGAGACATAGAAGCAGTCCTTCGTTACGTTGAAAAACTGGCCTGTAACAGTTTCCTCTAGTTTTCACGCATATCCTCCCCTATCTTCAATTTACGTCCTCTCCTCTGAAATACATACACGAAACACATTCTTGGCCCATGCCACTCACACACATTAATCAATACTTTCTATCGGTGAGACACTGGTTCCGTCGTATTGGCGGAAAGGGGTAGGGGGAATCTTCCCTTTGATTCACGACACTACTAGCGGCCTCGCATCGCTGGTTCCTAAACTAAACCTACTCTGGACGTCTCACTCCCCGCGTCCATCTTTTAAGCTTGGTGGGCATTGTCGCCTATACCTATCCTCCCTCTACGATCAAGCTCCATATTGTAAATCGTCTCTAATTGACAGCGGCTCTAGTACTCGGCTAGGTGCTGCCACCTATGATTAGCTTTTCAGAATGAACAGCATCTACTCGGATTTTTTAGGTCCAATATACGGTAAAAATTACCTTTTGGTAGTGGATGCGCACTCCAAATGGGTTGAAAATTTTCAAATGAATAGTACTGAGGCTGCTCCGACAATTCAAAGATTTAAAGAAATGTTTGCTAGATTTAGAATTCCGCGACATATACACACATATAATGTTAGACAATTCACGAGCGCAGAATTTTCGGAATTTACACAAGGAAATAGTGTGACGCACACTTTCTCCCCACCAGGTCATCCTACAAGCCATGGAGCTGCCGAAAATCTCGTCAAGACATTTAAACTAAGTTTAAAGAAAAAAAGTACAATGTGGCGGAAATCCTAATGAGGCATTAATTCGATTTGTTTTTGAGTATCGCCGAACTCCACATTGTACAATGGGTGTATCTCCTGCATATAGAATGTTTAATAAAGAGATGCGGTCGCGCCTTGACCTCATAAGACCTGATCCAAAAGCACAAGCGTTAGAAAAACAAGAGCGTATTGCAAAAAACCGTGGGGGGAAGATAAATATAGAATTTAAAATTGACAAATTGGTGTGGGCCCGAGATCTCAGACCTGAAAAGCCTCGAACGTCAAAAGGAAAAATCATAGGTCAGAAATTTCGAGCTATTTATGTAGTTTGCGTTCAAGATTTAATTTGGTTGCGTCACATTGACCAATTAAGCAAATATAAATCAAAAGAGCCGAATAATGATCCGATAAATGACGCACAACTTCGTAAATCTGAAAAAGTAAAAGCGAAAGCAAATCTTTAGTAATAAGTTCACATTTTCTAATCAGTTGTATCTAGTAAAATGTAAAATTTATAATAAATAGAAGATTGTGGAAAAATTTGTGCGCATATCAAATGTGGGAGAGTGTAATATGTATAGATATAGCATCATATGACATAAGCTTATCAACTACCGAAAGTATGCGAAGATAACCGAACCTCCTAGATTGAGAGGTACGCACGCAAGTTTCCTGAGTCGGTCCCGATTTGGTCAGCAAATGGTTCTTACCTTTCACATCCGCACCTTCCAATATATTGCAAATCCCATTTCTGATTGCAATCAAAATTGGGACCTACAAATATTTTTGGATCAAATTTAGTAAGTAGTGATAACCAATTCGACAATTATTATTCATTCGCGAAAATTCGTAAATATTTAAGTAAACGGAATGTAAAGTTTTAAAAAGCTTAAGAAATTAAATACTGTAAAACTTTGTACCTGTCATATTTACCCTTATTCTTAGTACTTTAGGGAAAAATTAAAATATTTATTATTTGATAGAAACATTTTTTCTTTTTATAAAAAAAATTAATTTCTTTACTTCATTCGATAGGTCAAAAATTAATGTTGAAATATCTGTAATCAGTTAAAAAATACAGCTTATCCATGAAAGAATCTGTCACTTGTAAATAGATTACGACAACTGGAACATTAACTTCAATAGCTCGCAATTCCTAAGAGAAATTTTTTCGGGTAAACTATGAAATACGAACCCCTTTGCTTTGAAATAGAATTGGTCAAATACAAATATTATAAAAAGTTTAAAACCTAAAAGCATTGTGTTAAGTAATGAACATAACCATTAGGACAGAGTGATAATAATGAAATTAGTCGAATCTTTTGAGCTGAACGAAAAATATTTGTGATTTGGCAACCGCAAAAAGCAAAAAATAAAATTACGTTTTAAAAACGTTTAATATCTGCTGTTCCCTTTTTTGATTTGAAAATTCAAGTTTTTGAAAATTACCGAAAAGTTCCCCTTGCTTCGAAAAGTAAGGAAGATTTTTTAATGTACAGTTTTTTCTAGTGAATATAATTACATAATTTGTTCGTCTGTAAGATTGGTCTAAGAAACTTCTCAAAACCGCTAAAAAAACGTAACATTGACTTATTTTGAACGCTGGAAACATCGCTAAAAATTTGTTTTCCGGAAAAACTACATTGTAGCATGTTTCTTTTTTTGAAAAGGAAGAAATTTCAGGTTTAAGTAATAGGGAAATATTTGCAGTTTTCAAACATTTTTATTTTCAAATCAAAAAAAGGAACAGAAGATATTAACCAATTTAACAACTTTTTTGTTGTTGCTTGTTTCGGATGCCAAAGCAAAAATATTTTTCGCGTAACTTAAACGATTCGTCTAATTTTATCGTTTCCACAACGCCCTGATAAACATCCAGAAACTTCTATTGTAAACCAAGTTTGATCTGCTTTAGGATGCAGACTATCATCGAAGATATGTTTCGTAGGGAAGAACCTTGTTTTGCGCAGCTGAAATGGCAAAGAAGGGAATAATTAGCAAACAGATTTTTGTACCATGCATGCCAGTAAAGAAATGAAGCATAATATCAGAGATTTGGCCTCCAAGTTTCAAATGTCTCCCAATATATGTGTTTAACCATAATGCTATTCTAATGTTTTCAAATTCTTAAATTTTTGAGAAATTACTTTTTAGAAAAATACGTTCGCTGCGAGAATTGTAAAAAGGTTATAAATGGACTTGTTTAAAAATACTATACAACATCACTTTAACGCTACTTTTGGCCGCCTCTGTGCCACAGCTACAGTCAAAATGTTTAAAATTCAGTATGTTACGAATATGTTTAGAAACACGAGATGAAAGTTTACTTTTAGTACATACTTCCGAATATTTACATTTGCGCTCACGTTTAATTTAAAGTAAGTTCTTAACGCAATAAAGTTCCTTAGTGCGTAAGATATGCTTGTAAATTATTGAACTATTTAAGAATGTCTAACTTATTCATCTTTAGAAGGGTTATGCTAATAAAAACCAAGCCGATAATATTTTATATTATTTAATAAACTGAAACTTCTCTCAAACCGGTACTAACGAAGTAGCATCTCATGTCAAGACTCAAGCGGTCGTAATACATCTACATAGAAATGATGAAATTTGATGAATATTTTACTATTTGTACCAAGGGTTTCTGCTGAATAGGTGTGAAAAGCGTGCCGAAAGCTGAATGGCACCTGGGTGAGGTGTCCAGAACGGTGACTGAGATACCGAGCGACCTCTCAGAGTACGAAGCCTTATCCTTGTATGCGGGGCTCTACAAGGATGGACGAACCCTTTTTCCTAGCTACTCGTGGGATCGTGCGGATCAATTGTTGTGTGCATAATGCAGCGAGAGCTTTGGCCGATGCGAACCGTAAAACAAAACAAACGGTTTATCATAAGACCAAAATACGAATACATCAACTTGATCAACTCTTGATATCTAAAAAATTATCACATACGATTTTCATTACCTCCTCTAAAGAATAGAAAAAGTTTTGGGTCTCATGAAAGATGAATTAAATGGCAAATTAATGACTGAATTCGTGGGTCTGAGATCGAAATAATACGCATATAAAGTTTTAGGTGATGCAGATAAAAAAATAAAGCCAAAGGTGTCGAATGATCAAAATTGAAAACTATAACATTCAATGATTATAAGCAGACTCTCATATCTTGCCAGAATCTGATTAAAAGCCAACACCTAATCCGAAACAGGAAGCAAGAAGTTCACACCATCACCCAAGATAAGATTGCTCTCAGCTATGATGTTTATGACAGCTGGTGCCGAAAATTCGATAACGAACATAGTTCGCTTCTCGAAGTCAAGGAGAACTATGTCAGGTCTCGAGTGTGCAACAGAAGCAATTGTCGAGAATATAAAGTTACAGTATATGTGGCACTTCACGTTCTCGGCAATTGACTCTATTTCCCTAGAAGCGTTTATCGGAGCGAAGTTAAAGTTAATGCACTAAGAGTGAAAGAAATTGTAATAAAGCACTCTTAGTACCGCAATGTACCTTTGGATGTAGGTCGTTCCCGCATGAGTTGGACAACTAGATAGTATGTGTCGTAGATGCTCGGAGTGTGCATGGCAGGCCCTACAGCTATCATCAGGAATGCCTTAGCTCTAAATGTGGTGACGGTAAGTTAAGGTGGTAATAACATCGTCTTGACATGCCAAAATGAAACCCTCCGTGCCCGACTTCAATTCGGGTGATTTAAAGAAAGCAAGAGTTAGCTCAAATGACATTGACTGATCCTCCACATTTCTGTAGAAGATGCCGTGCATACTCTTATCGAGGAAATGTTTACGGAAATGTTTCTCCTGTGCTTTCTGAATCCAGGTTTTCAGGAGTGAGTACTCGAAATAGATAAGATTTGATACATGCTTCCTGTCTATTTTAAGAAGAGGGTCTCTTTCATTTGCGACTCTATGTGCAGGGTCAGTCAATGTCGTGTGAGCTAACTCTTGCTTTCCTTAAATCACCCGGATTGAAGTCGGGCACGGAGGGTTTAATTTGGGCATGTCAAGGCGTTGTCATTTCTACCGTAACATACCGTCGCCACATTTTGAGCCAAGACATACCCGATGATAGCTGCAGGGCGTGTCATGCATACCCCGATCATCTAGGCACATAATATCTAGTTGTCCAACTTATGCGGGAACTACCTGCATCCAAAGGCTCAATGCGGCACTAAGGGTGCTTTATTACCATCGCTGCCACTCTTACGGCATTAACCTTAATATCACTCTGCTAAACGCTTTTAGGGAAACAGAGTCGATTGTCAAGAATGAGAAGTGCTGCATATACTGAAACTTTATATTTTTGATAATTGTTTTTTCTTACACACCCGAGGTGTCCCATAGTTCTTCTTGAATTCGAGAAGCGAACCATGTTCGTTATCGAATTTTCGGCACCAGTTTACAAAAACATCATAGCCAAGGTGAACGAAAATAAAGAAAGGTATATAGAATATATTCGGTCAAAAACATCATAGCCAAGGAAAATGAAAATAAAGAGAGGTATAGGGACCTTCTAAGGGAGTTGCGACGATTGTACCTAGAATATTCTGTTAAATTGATCGTCCTTATCAGCGGTGCCCTTGGAGGTGCCAAGCTTTCACTGGCTAATAGTCTGAAAAGCATCCCTGCGTGTGAAAAATATACTAAAAGACTTGCGGGGAAAATGTAGAAGGCGGTGGTCCTTGGGTCGCTCCGTGTCTTTAGGGTACATGATACCTTCGCCGAATCGTCGTATTGATTGATATGGCTGAAATTTTTTTTACCACGATTTCGATGGGATCGGGTGCAGTTTTTCAGAGCAGCACCCGCTCCTAGCGAAATCCTGCGGTTGTCCTTATGACAAACTTTTAATTTTATGTATATATATATAGGTGAAAGAGTTTAAAAAGTAGAGATAGAATATAATGTATATAAACTTTAAGGTAGCAGATATATAGTCTACATATTCTACTCTGCATTGATTAGAAAAAAATCATCTTTTGTTATATATAATGTAAATTGTATATATGGGGGATTATTCCTGAATTGCCCAAACTTTAAGAGTCATGTCTTCAGATTGCCTTCAAGTTTTCAGAGTTTGTTTGCCTATATGATAGTAGTATACCAACCACTTTATAGACTTTTGCTACTATTCTTCCTCGAACTATAGGGGTCGAAATTCGCATCCCCCGGGCAAAGCCGGTATTTTCAAATGGTCATAACTTCCTTTCTGCAAATGAGAATTGAATTTTCTATGAATGATTCCTTATTGGAGTTTCATGCTCTTTCATTCTGTAAAATCTATTGTTTTAAATTTTATAATTTTTACAAAGAAATTGCTGTTTAAAATGTTTATTTAACATTTTCTACTCTTCGCGCAACTTTTGTCGTTTTTTAAAAAGTTTTTATAAACGACAGCTTGACTTTTTTCCGCTCAAAATGTTATTTGGAATTTTGGGGCCGAAAATATTTATGTAGTTATGCGAAGATATCCGAGCGAAACCCTTCCTTGCGCGCTCGAACAGGTTGGCCAGTCCTAACGTGGACTTAATTTTATGCATGATTCTCCAGCGAAGCTTCGCTCAATTCATCATAATTTATTTATTTCGCTTTTTTGCTTCTCTGAACTTAAGGCGAATGAAGTTTTTTCAGTTTAATTGTCCGTTCTTATTTAAAATAAATGCGTGGTATTTTAGAGTACCGGGAATTGTAATTGCTTCAGTGAATCTAGTTTCTAGTTTTTTGGTCATCTCTATGTGATCTTCTTTCGAACTGAAAAGAATGACTGTTTCCTTTGAATGATTCTTAGCCCATTCGAATAACTTCATCGCAGTTAGGATTGTATTCTGTGCTAGGCGCTGCAAGCTAGCTTTTGCGGCAAGTCTTCAAATTTCCACCAATTTTGTCGCCTGGACCTTTTCCATGTGCAGTTGCCTGGAAATGTGTTTCTGCAGAAATTTCAAAATATTTTTTGTGATTTAAAATATTTATGAAGGCATATTTATTTTTAAAATGCTGCGCAGCTCCGTCTGTCACATAATAAATTTTGTTAACAATGCTGGATTTCTTCTTGAGGTACTCGTTGATGAGCATTTAAAATGTGTACACACCTACAGTGTCATGACTTAAACAATCTGAGATGATGGCCATGCTAAAATGCTTCAGTTTATTTCCATCTTAATATAACCTTCAGGTGCTTCAGAAACAAACCTTGTCGTTTTGCATAAAATGCGTGAGGTTTCAGGTTTTTAAGTTTAGTGCAAAGTGGTTCTACGAAAGCATCAGCATCTGCTATTTTGGTCTTCAAAGTGCTTCTATCAGTTTGCTGCCAAACTTTATATGTCACTGTGTCGAAGCTTTCAGGTACTTTCAGCTACTTCTTAATATTTTCAATGTCAGGACAAGATTCACATTCGTTAAAATGACAAGCGTCAGTGGGTTCACTGCACATGATTTCTTCAAGCCAAAGAAAGACCGAATCCTGTATAATTTGTTTATATGAATAGTTTAAACTATTGTTAATTGATTTAAGCCTTTCACAAATCGGTTTTATGTGGTAATGATACAAATATACAGCAAAACCTAGAAAAAACATTATGGAGGGACGAGGGGTGAACGCTCTCTTAAAAAATACTTGTGTTCCCTAATTTGTTAATAACTATATGAAAAAATGTTCGATGCATTAAGAACCACTGAATTTAATTTTTTGAAAGTGTCTGTTCCAACAAAAAGTATGTTTGAATGAATCGAATTTGAACGAAACAACGTCGTTCGGTGTATCGGCTGGACTGGCCGACCTGTCCGAGCGCACGAGGAAGGGTTTCGCTTGGATATCTTCGCATAACTACATAACTATTTTTAGTCCCAAAATTCCCAATAACATTTGTATCGAAAAAAGTACAGCTGTCGTTTAAAAAAACTTTGAACAAAACAACAAAAACTGCGCGAAGAGTAGAAAATGTTGAATAAACATTTTAAATAGCAATTGGTTTGTAAAAAATAAAAAATAAAAAAAATAGATTTTACAGAATGAAAGAGCATGAAAAACCATTAAGGAATCATTCATAGAAAATGCAATTCTCATTTGTAGAAAGGAAGTTATGACCATTTGAAAATACCGGCTTTGTCCGGTGGATGAGAATTTCAACCCTTGTAGTTCGAGAAGGAATAATAGTAAAAGTCTATATATTCGAGGGTATACTACTATCATATAGGCAAACAAACTCTAAAATTTTGAAGGCAATCGTTAGACACGACTGTACAGTCGTTTCTTTGTAAAAAAATACAAGTTATTGCAAATAAAAGCAAAACTTAGTTGAATCTAAATTGTTGTTTTCTTATTCAATACCGCCCTGAAAAATCATATTTTTAAAGTAAATTTATGTTTCCTGAAGCCACAATGCCCACGATGTTCACTGACATGGAACGCAAAAAGACACACAAGCTTATTGCCATTTTCTTTTTATTTTATTTCCAAGAATGCAGTACATTCAACTTATAAAATCATACAGTTTTACAATAAAAGTACATTTTCAATTGCGTAATTACCATAGATTAATTTCCACACATATAATGCGTACCTTTGACATAATTAATCAAGCATCTTAACAATTTTGTATTATGTTTCTAAACATTGTTTTAACAAAATTCTTTTTTCCAATCCTTTTACATAAATTGTTGTTGCATCTGCTAAGATGTTTTCGAGTATTGCAGTTACTGAAGAATACGATAAATCACTAGAATTCCAAGGTAATCCATAATAATTGCGCTCTATAATAATTGCGGTTGATTGAAACCGAAAAGAATGTGGTATTTTGTATGTGTAATCAAAGAGAATCAAAGAAAGGTTGGTTAAAGCAGTTTTTTGCCAACTTTTTCACCACACTACATATTGGTTTATACTTAACTATACGAATGTGTAAAATTAAGCAATATCCTCATGTTTAATCAGGAAAATTTCCACTATTTTTAAATTCTAAATGAACGTCAACTGATAACACTGATTATTAAAAAGTAGTCTGATATTATTCAGATCACAATAGTCAAATTGGTTAGAGTTTCTACTAATATTATTTTTTCTGATTGTTTTAATTCCTGGTATAACAAATCTAGGTTTCTCCAAGTGTGTTGAGGTTTTTACATTTGAAATATGGTTTAAAGTAGCTAGAAGTCGGGGATATTTACTCAGTTCCAAAGTACCAAAACTTATTGGAATATATGGATCTTTTTCAATATATTTTATAAACTGAAATTTTTGCGAATCTGACAGTCTAATTATTGTTAATAGTTTTCCTATCCATCCTGAATTCTCTATAAAATTCTCCTGCATATCACTATCTCCTTTCTTATACAGTGAACTATCAAACCCATCAATACAAAAATAGAACATTTTAATTTTAATTAACGGCTATTATTATTTTAAGTAACCGAGAAGATAATACTTTCCTAAAAATTAATTGAAGCGTTACAAGCCCTTCAAAGCTACAACTGCATTCAAGAATTGTTATATTTTCTGCGTCTTTATGCAATTATGCGATAAAAATAGGTTTATTATTTTCTGTGTCGCTACTAAAACTTCATTATTTTTGTCTGTGAAGCTATTTACACAGTAAAAATAAATACTGAAAGTTATATTCGACTTAATTTCAGATTTAATTTGAATTAAGGATGCAACTAAATTTAAGTGTGCAAACTACCTTAAATGAAGCACTAACTTATCTTAAATAAGAAATAAGAATTTTTTACTGTAATATAGTAAAGTATGCTCATGAACTTTAATTTACAGTTCTGAAAATAAGTTAAAGGTAACGTGAAACACCCTATAAGGCTTTCTTCTCCTAAAATAAGGGAATTTCAGGTTCCTACTACCTTATATGACGTTACAGAGAGCTTACGCGATTCCAATCGTAAAGTTTTAGTTTTATGAATTAAAAAAATGTTGCAACGAATTGAAGAAATCTTATTCCCTTCATTTAATGTTCATATGTAATTCTTAATTTCAGATTGCCTATGCTTTTTTTTTGAGACCTTCGAATAAGTCGAATTTCCGACTTAAATCAAGTACTATTTTCTGTGTAGTTACATGTATGTGTGATTGGGATTGAATAAACAGTAGAATATATACTTAAACTCGGGACTCTCTCCTACACTGAAAAAATTTTGGGGGAACCGCGCGCCCACGTGGTAGAGCTGGAACACCAAATGCGTCGCGCGCTGCTCGCCTACAGCTTGGTACAAATCCTCTC
>JAAAKG020137416.1:0-12909 GCA_010014905.2 Druon quercuslanigerum
TCATGTTCCTTTATACGTTGGCTCACCGTTCTCCCGGTTTCTCCAATATAGACTTTGCCACAAGAACAAGGGATTTTTAAATATGGTTTGGATGTTGTGTTTGTTGAGAATTCTTCCTATTTGTTCTGTGACACCGTGGATGTAGGGTAGGACGGTGGTCGTTTTTCTCTATCTTTCTTTATTAGGTTGTTTTGAATTGTTTTCTTGGGTGTATTTTCTTATTGCTACATCAATTTGTTTGATTGTGTAATCGTCCTGTATTAGGATTTGTTTAACATTTTATAATTCCTTTTGTAACTTGGTCAATCAGGTGCGTCCTGTCTCCATGGTGGGGCGCTCTGGCCGATCGCAGGAATCGTAAAGAGTATACATAAGAACAACATAACCTGATACCTCAGTTTCAGCTCAGCTCTGAAGAAGTGAACTGCAATGTTCACGAAACGTCGGCAAAATTAGTAGTTTTGTACACGATTGAAACCCGAAATATCTACTTTATCATTCTCTTTATACATTAGAAGAAATTCTATGCATATTATTCCAGGAAAAACAGAGTACAAGGGCTTTTTCAAACCATTAATTGCGATGAAATTACTAATGTTCGTAATCTGAGCCCGATCATAACTTCAAGTATGTTTATTTTCAAAAAATGTTAGGCCCATTGTTTAATGAATAACAAACAATTTTAAAGGGTGAAATAATTTGTTAGCCTGAAATTAGTGTTAGAAAAATTCGGAAGCTAATAAAATTCATTTTCAGGCCTAAAATATTGTAGCTAATTTTTTCAAAAATATAAAATTTATAGCAGTATTTTTATCTCAGAAGGAAAATATGTGAGGGCAGCGGTTGCAAAATTAAAAATTCAACTTTTTATTGAGTCCGCTCTTATAAATGTATTAGGTTAATAATGCTGAATATTCCTATATATTTTAATTTGAAATAATAACAACTTTTATTTCAATATTCGAAAGAGTAAGGGCTAAAAATATTGAAGGTCCTAATTGAAATATATGAGTGTCGCTATAACTTGTACACTACGTTTTATGATTGGGTATTTGACATTACTGCCGAAATAATGAGCAATTTTTAACGTTTTTTGGCTCGAGTAAGAGTAAGAGTAAAAATTGAATTTTTGTTAATTTACAAGGCTAGAATTTTATGAAACAAACCTAATTTAAAAAATGATTATTTTAACCTGTACTTCGCTATAAAAAATCTCTTTCTGAAATGCCCGATAAAATAATTAGACAAGCCGCAGCACCTTGACATACTCTTAACAAGGTGATTCTAAAATGTAAAACATCCTCTCTAAATGCTATTGTTAAGACCAATTTTGGTTAAGCTAAAGAACTATGTATGAAATACTAACTACTTTTACAAATATTGTAATTTGCGAATTACGGTATATCTACGCAAGTCCTCTATTTCACATAGACACTTGCAGTGCGGTTTCTCCGTAGTGCAAACTGCAATGTCGTTCCAATCACGCGCAATTGGTGTAAAATTCTCTCACGATAATGGGATTAACCTACTTTTTGAGAATGGATTTTATATGAAAGTCGTAACCTCAACCTGCAAAGCAAGTGCAACTATCATCTCAGAATAGTGAAATCCTTTGCTTACGAGAGAAGAGGTTGACAAATGTAATGCTCACTTTTAGAGATTGATACCAAATTTATTATAAATCTTTTAAAAATAAAAGGTACAGAGAAGAAATATTAGGAAAATCCATATGTTATTTTCTCAATATTTTTATAGATTAATATTTTTAAACGCTTATCAATTGAAAAATATTTCTTACCAAAGTAAAACGCAACGAAAATGGCAGTGTATTTTTAATGATTTGTAGTCGACGTTTACTAATTGAAATCTCGAAAAATAAATAAATAATTTTCAGTCAGTGAAATTATATTTATTCACATTTAGAAAATAGAGCAGATGGAATGGTAACTCTGGAATTTGTAGGATTCTTCCAGAGGACGCAGCAGCATGTGAACAGAAAAAATGGTTTTTTGTTAAAAAGTCTGATTAGAAGTATTTTTCGTTATTTAGAACCTACAGGGGTATATAATTAAAAAAAATATTAGAAAAATGTTCAGTTTTTAACATAGAATTTGCAAATATTTAACTTTTAATTAATTTCAATAGAAAACTTTGTCCGCCATGGAAATGCTATCCTTCTCAAAAACCTTTTACTGTAGATTTGGCCAAATTTCTCATTATATTATGTAGATTATTCCCTTCTAAACAAAAATCGTGCCTTATCTAAGAAAGTGTTTGAAGCTAAAGTATGTTTGCATATTTGGTCCAGGGTCCCTTCAGGTATTTCAAACAAAAAAATGGTATAGCTGAACCGACATTTATCCTTGGCCTAGCTATAAATATTGTTAGAAATGAACCAGGAATATTGGTACAATTATTATAAAAGCCGAGATTTTCATCAGAAATAATTAAAAATAAAATGACACATATATTAGTTGTTAAAACAAATATATTATATACAGTAAAACTCTGGTACTGGGCTGGTTTTGGGGCAGGTCTTTTACTCCTACTTGCGGTGTGGCGTTAATTCTCGTAAGGACTATATCAGTGGGCCCTAACTCTAGGGTTTACTGCATTTGAATCAAGAATATTGTAACTCTGAACATGGGTTTAAAATAGGATGAGATAATGTTGACTGAGATTCGAAATTTATAATTGATTTACTAGTTTATCTTCCAATGAAACAGATTAAAAGGGCTCTGTTGGAATTAAAATATCGTCGTTAGTTTTCTCGACTCACGCGCCACGGTAGAGTTTTCTCAACTTGTACGAATCAGCACAGTTTAAAGTGCTTAGCTGAGTCGATACAGTCCTCCTGCCAGCTGATAAGTTTTGTAATTTTTTAAAACTTGGATTTACACTTATTTTATTTCTCTGCATTTTTTACTAACCGAAATTTGCATGGCAATTTTCCGCTTTATGAGATCTAGAACTAGTGAGGTTACATATGTAATATAGTTAAATGAAAATGCTTCAATTGAGGTTAGAAGTTACTGTTTTAAAAATAAAAATTATTTTAATCAAATATATTTCAGTTTTATTGATTTGATTTTACAGTATTTTTTGGTTTGAACCACAATTTGTTTCCGTGAATTAGGGACATATAAAATAAGCTTTTATTGAAATCTAAATAGACTGTTTTAATGTTTTATTTATAAAACTAAATTTAGTTTCGGAATAAGAAGATGCTGGAAATAAAAGCAGGTCGAAAATGTCGATGGAAACTCGAGAAATCAAAGATACCCCTGGTCCCAGGGCACACGAAGCACTTACGGCTCGTGCAAGGTACATCAGACGGCAAAGTACAGGTTCTTGTTCCCCAGGGATTTCGAATCCGTTGCCGTGGCAAAACTTTAAACTGAAATGTCCGATTGCCCTGAGAGGCACTAAGGTCGCTGGAGTTTGTGACGGTCACAGGCCATATTCCTCTGCAACATTTAGCCGAGCTACAAAAGTTTTACAGAAAGGACGAACGCCTCATCCGTCTTGCGAGCGCCTAACTTGTGGCTGTGGAGGGGTAGTAACAAAAGTACCAAAAGTACCAACAACATCAACAACAAGAAGCGCGCCGGCCAGAGAATGGGTTCCACACCGCATACAAATATACCCACCGGCGGGCAGAATGAAACATTTATTTGGTGCCAGGGGATTTTCCGAATAGGAGAAAGGGAGTTGGTAACTGGGGTGAGTGGGGGTGCGATAACTTGGTTAGCCAGCCGACTTCCGATCTGTATTCTGTCTACCCTCGAGTTTATTACACTGCAAGTTCCTATGTACCATTGTACCACGAATTCAAACTTCTTTTTTATTGAATAGCTCTACTTACGTTTTTTACCTACTTTATAAAAAATGTTTTTTTTTGATTGATGCTAATTTCATATACATTTTTTGTTAAGTGGCATTGTTGCTCTGAATTTCTCTCTATACCCCTATCCCCCCTTTTTCCTGCCACCCCTCCCACCCAAACGTTATTCGCATAAATCCTCTCAGCCTCGCGGCCAATCCCCCTTTAAACCACACCCAACCTTAAAATATATACCTTGTCCTGATACCCCTACAAACCTTTACCCTTGGCCATTTTAAACTCCTCATCCACACCTATGATCCTCTTAAATTCATACCTGATTTCCATTTCATCATCTCTATAGACCCCTCCCCCTTCATAATATCTAACATAACTTTATAAGAAAATGTGGCATTATTTGTGCAGAGATTGCAGATAAAAACCAAAGATCTCCTATCGGACTCAAACTTCGGCTAACTCCCAACTCGAAAGAAGTGAAATTATTTGTTCAAACAATGCTTATAATCAGTGGAAATGGTATGGAAATTTATATCGCAGCTGTAGAAGAGAAACTTTTGTTTTGTTGATATTAAAAGAGTTACACGTCTCTGAATTCGATAGAACCCCCGAAAAATAAAATATATTTTCCTGTCAGTAAATATTTGTCTCTAGCGCAACATTTTTTCTCGGTGAATTACAATTAAGTAACACTTTGCCGACGTTTGAGTCATATCGTAGGACTCTGGTTTTTAGGTACCCCATAAAAACTTTTTATTTAGCATTTAGATTCTTGCTTAAATTCCACTACTTCGTTTTCTATTTATAAAATTATATATTTGTCGACTTTTATAATATTAAAAATTCATTCATAAATGTTTAATAATTTTAAAAATGTCCTCAGAAATCCACGATGACATGAGTCAAAGTTTCGTTTTATATGCTTTTTATTCTCAACTTAATTCAGGGAAAACGTAATATAGTGATAAAATATGTGTGAAAGAAAGTGACATTTTAAAAGTATATTTTTTAATTTGTAGGCGTTGTCTTCCTCTAGAGTTTAATTCATTTCCTCATGATTTTTTGATTGATTAACAGGGAGTCCAACTCGAGGCGCGTAAAACGCCTCGAGAAGATAAAAGAATGGTTAATTCCTGCCGGCAGGCCGTCGGCCTTCAGACGAGATTCCCCTTGGTTCTTAAAGGCTATTCGCTGCTTCTTTATCCGGATAAGATAATTGCTTAGTCCCTGATCAAATTTAATTTCCTCCTAAAGCATTTCTTATTTTTAAATGAATCTGCTCCTTCTAAATCCCTTCCAGTTACATTTCTCACTTTGGCAAAAATCTGAATAGGGCGTAACATTATACGATATTAATTTTGCAATAGAATTTTTTCATAGTATTTTGCAGTGTAATTGTCCAATATAATTTTGCAATATACTGTACTGGCAACCACATTTACAATTTTGCAATACTCTTTTCAGTTTCTATTTCGTAAAGTGATTGCTTGTGAATGATAATAACTAAAGGGAATTAAAGAAAAAACATTTTTCAGGAATAATTATTTTTAATAATAAGTTTTAGAATATGATCGTTGAGAACAAAAGGGATAATGAAATATAACCTTAAAGCAGTGAGCTGAGGTGGAAGACATTAATATTCAGCGTTCCCAAGTTACGACGAAATTAATCCGTACTGGTGGATTTACGGCTTGAGCATCCTCGCTACTCCGCCCTGGCAATTCGTTCTCCTAAATCACTCGCAAAAAGTTCACTCGACTCTGCCACCTTTGGAATTGCGTGTTCATTAACTCCTTAATAAGGTATAATTCTACTGTCCGATTAGAAGAAATTACAAAAAATTGTTTTCTTAACTTTGTTTTCATTCAATTTACTCATGAATCTTTCTTACAAAAAGGAACGTTTCTTTCTTCATTTAAAATGACATATTTTAGGCTGCTTCATGTTTTTAAGTTACTATTTATAACGCCTATAAAAATGCAGTGTTAATTTCGCGGATGTTTAAAAATGTCCGGGCTCTTCTGCTCTTATCGCGTAGGAGAAAAGCGGATAATTCGATGCGTGTAACATATATCAATCGATACAATGAAAAATATAATTGATAGCAACAGCATAGCTTGGATTTATTCACAGAAAAAATTCAATCTATATCAATTAAAATACTTAACTATTAGGTCTGCCAAAAAAGTTCACGTCTATCAACTTATCCTACCTGTTGAGTAATGGCCGCACTATCAAGTTTATCTGTTTGCAATTTAAAAATAATTTTCTAACAATCCAACGCACAAATTTAGCCTTTTTTGTAGAAATACAATTAAAACCTAGAAAATGTGATATATTAAATTTTTTCAATTGTTATATGTTTCTTTTGAAGGAATCGTATGCAAATTTATAAAATAGTATATCCGTATTCACTGTTGCTTTTAATATGATTTTTTGTTAGAAAACAAATTAAATCTTCAAAAATTTGTCAGGAAAATTTATACTTTTCTATCAATATTTTTTGATTGAAACGCTATGAAATCTTATCCCTCATAAGAGTTCTATCTAATCATATATATCTCATATCATATCATATATATATAATTGCAAAACTTTATATCAAATTCTATCTGTTTTAAAATCTTATATTTTTTCTATCAACAGTGTTTTCATGAAAATACGATCAAATCTTTTCTGCACCATAGATTTTTATAAAACCCTATTTACATAACATTTCTCGAAGGATTGAATTTGGTAGAAATTATTTGATACAAATCTGGAATGGATAAGATTTCCTAGAATTTTACTGAGAAGTCCTAGGGAAAGCAGAATTTAAAAAGAATAACAAAAATCCCTAATATTAGTTTTTTTCGAAATAATATTCTGCAGATCATGTCCAAAACTCTTTCTTGGTTCTGTTCAATCATGAAAGGGTTTGTATATGCTCTTAATAGGAAACGCCGGGAAAAATGCAAATATCAGTGAATGATGGTAAAGGAACCTATCATTGAACCCTAATAGGTCCAAATGTTAAACTAAAAAATAATTATTGATCAATTATTTCCAACTTTAATCAAATTTTGCTATAGTTTATATTATTGTTGCTCTATTATATTTTAAGTGAAGTGTGCCTAAAAGGAAAAGTGTCACGATTCAGAGACATAACCATGAACTGACAACGAATCTAATTTTGACGAGAGACAGTGTCGTGGGTAATTCGAAAGAACGTGCAATGTTAGAGGGGTGGAAAAGGTACAGAGAAAGAATCAAGCATGCGAGTCGAGATGGTTTTGGGGGTGCGCGAGACGGACCAGACTTAATAGAAATACAATGGTCCCAATTCAGAGGGTTGCCACTCTCCCCAGGCGATCATTTCGTAGGAAAAATAAATCAAACTCCAATACGCTAAGTGGTTACGTTTGACGCTAACCAGACTTGGGTTTAGACCTCCATTGGCGTGCCCTGATGATTAAATTCTACTTAATATCTGGGGTCATTACATTCCTACTGAAAACGATCAAGCTGACCTCAATGTTTGGGGTGACTCTACCAGAATTTTATTTTACATGCGAAATAATATGAATTGAAAAAAAAGAATATACACAAACGCCTTATATCTAAGGTATTAAAATTATAATGCATTTAAATTTGAGCCTCTTGAAATACAATTATTATTTCCAAATTCTTCTGCGAGCTTGTAAAACAAGTCGCGAAAGTCCAACAAATGTTTATACACAACAACAAAAAACTTGTTTTACAGTATGAATGTGATATAATTTGTTTCAAATAAGCTGCATCATAATTTGTAAATTTCTTTTATAAATAATCTTCTTTTAAATTTCACCAATTTTTTGTTTTCGTTCACACTCTATTTTGCTGTCTCGAGGTGCAAAACTAGCATAACATATGTGCTTCAAAAATAAGCGCTAAGATAATTTCCGCCCATACTGTACATACAATTATTGAATAATGCGAATTTCAAAAGGCTTTTCGACTATTATTTCATTCTAAACGATACGTTTTTTAATGGAGTTAAAAATTATAAGTGTGTAATTATAAAAAAATTAAGTAATTTAACTATTTTCTATCAATCAGAATTAATAAGATTAGCAAAAAAGTATTCAAATAATTATTAAAATATCAAAAACAAATGACAATGAAAATTTCCAGGCTCTTTCTTAAAACTCCAGGAGTTTTCCAGGTTTTCCTGGTTCTGTAGCAACCCTGAAATGTTACTACTTCAGATTTAAACGCCGTGGGTGTGCATTGCGTCTTGTGCAAATTCTTGACTCAACTCTTAACTTATTTGCTCTTTTACCGCTTTAGAGGCTACCCATCAAGTGGCTTGGGATTACCACAAAATGAGGGAGATGTTCACTTTCCGAGAGACTTGAAATGGTCCTTATATCGATTAAGTAACCGATGCATTCTTGCTCCATGGGCACATGCAATTTCGCAATGCAGGATTTGCTAATTAAATTGAACTGATAAGAATACCTGTGTAAAATTGCTTTGATTTTACGTAACTCGTGAATTCCATAAAAACATCTATAATTTGATTCAGTAGATTATTTCTTTAAAGAAAATTAATTCAGGTAAAGAACTATTAGGAAAATACAATATAAATGTCTCATTTTCTGTAAAGTGGAGAATTAGCTTGGATAAGGGTATGAGGGAAAAGCTTGGCACTAGAGCTATACAAATACAAGTGCTGGAAGGTGGCCGCCATGTTTTCATTATACCTCCTAATGTCCGGTGCTCGATCATAGTCTACCTTTTCTTTCCGGCTCATACTTGCTGTTTCTATTTTCCGTGAGCGGTGATTTTTCAGCACAAACTCATAGGCACAACAACCTTCTGGCAAACGAGAACTCTTATTTCATTAGCAAACGCGAACCCTCTCCTGGATTTCGTATATAATGGAATGCCATTCTTTATAGAGACCCAGTATCTCGCAAATCAAATAATACAGTAAATTGCATGCATTTAATTGTTATTCATTATTAATCCCAAAATAAAAATTGCATTTTTCACCAAACGGATAAAACCCAGGAGATTTCTAGTGAAATGCAATGTCGTTATTATTTACTATGTACTAGCACTAAATTCTAATATTATTAACATAAACTATTTCGTACAAAAAACTCTATAATAACGATTTTTTTAAATATTAGGAGTTTCAAAGTGTTGGCCATATCCCGGATAACAAACAGATTCTTAAGTAATTAGAATTAAAAGAATAATACTTTTGAACCTGCAAACATTTTCAAATTATTTATTAAATACTGAACTTAAATTAAAGTAAAATTTTTTAATTTCATAAATTTATCAAACTTTTACTTTTGTAAAATAAAAATAACAAGTATTTTTATAAGGGACATTATTTGTCAACTACCATCTATTTTGTGATTCATAACTCTGCTAATACTAATGACAATGTTCAAAACTGAATATCAAATATATATTAGATTTTTTTTTAATGTAGGGTTCTTTTGTTTGTTTTTTTGTCTAAAAAGAAAGCTTAGATGAACATATTATCATTTGTTCGTAAAAATAAGTGGTCGCTACAATTTATGCTCCCTTAGAATCAATAAAAAATGATAAAGTTCAAAAGTTCAAACCCTATCGATACACTGAAAAAATGGTTAGTTGGGCCAACTATTCAGTTTGTAAGATACGGAACTGCTTTTTTGTAAGTTGGTACAACTATTTAATTAGTTGATGTTAGTAACTGAATAGTCGCTGCAATTAATGGAATTGTTGTACCAACTAAAAAATAGTAGTATAAACTAATAAAGTAGCAGTACCATATCTAACTAACTAAATAGTTGGCTCAACTTAACATTTTTTTCAGCGCAATATAGTGAGAAAAACATTTTTTTAATTTTTATTAAAAGAATCATAATAAATATTCCGATTTTTCAAATGACGTAAAAATTAACCTTTTCTTTTCGGTCATAAAAATGTGCCCCGTATATTAGTTATTTCCTAAAAGGAAATGGCATTTTTCAATAATAAATGATCTACCCTTTACATTGGTGAAAGAAAATGTGGCTTAAATACTTTAATTCTGAGAAAATTCACTAATACGTTATAAATATATTTAAACATATTACAAAAACCTTGAGTTATTTTAAATGAAAAAAAAAAGAATACAGTCTTCAGAAAGATTCATTTATATACAGTCAAATTGGTTATCTATTTACACAGTTTATGTGAAAATTAGAAGACAAATGAAATGTGGTTTTTGCAACGACCCTACTTCACTTTTAATGATATATTTGTACTTTTAAAAAGTAACATATCTAATTGAACATTTTTCCATAACGGCAAAAATATTACTCAGGTGTTATAAGTACTTTATAAGTTGAAAATGTACATAGGGTATTTTCTTGAAAAAAAGAAAGAAATTCAAAAGGGTTAATGTAAGATTCCTTTTTTTGTAAATAAATATTATGGATAATTACCTATTTTCAAATCTAAGCATGAAGAATAAGGTCACCGACCGATGATTTACGACGAAAAGTTTGTTGCATGTGAATAAGTCTCATTTAGAGCTCATTTATCGTTTTAAGTTCCTTTTCAGCAAGTGGGGTTCATTTTTGTTGTAGCTCCTTTGGAACCAAAAATGGGTTCAAATGGAAACCTCAGTTTTGTCTGTGTAAATACAGAAAATTATTTACAAAATAGGCTTAAATGGAATTTGGTCCATTTGAGCTATGGTACTCAAGATTGCAAAATGTGAAACATTTACACGTCTCCAGTTGCAAAGCATTTGTGCACGTTCTAGATACTAAAAAAAAAACTTGACGAAAAAGCAAGAGAGGTCATTTTTGTAGCATATTGTAAAGAGTTGAAAGAATTTTGATTGTTCGATAAAGAACACATCAAACTCAGATCCATCTAGATGTAACATTTTGTATGGCTCAGTAAAAATTACTGAAACGAAATTAAATGTCTGTTAGGAATTATTTTGTCAGTTAATAAGAGATTCCAATCATAAAGTTGAAATGAAAGTGAAGTCCTGATATCAAGAATTAATTCCAAATTTTAATTTAAAATAAGAAGATGCAGAATAAAATTCGGGAAGCGAAGATCAGATTCAACAGGTTAAGGAGTGGCAGGGCGATGATCATCGAAAATCAAGAGCAGCAGAATCTACAAAATCAGGTGGTACAATTGAAGTATCAACGCTCGGAAAGATCAGTGAAAGGTGTGCCACAAACTACATGTATGGCAACCTTGAAAGTAGCGATGAGTGTAAAAGGAGAACCTAGAAACAGAAAACAAGCTTTAATCTGTGCTGATAAGAATTACTGTTAAAAGACGATGGATGAAGAAATGGCTTCCTTACTGAGAAACGATACCTGGAAAATTGTGCCAGTCTCAAAGAATGAAAACCATATCACCTGCAAGTGGCTTTTTCAACTCAAAGGGAATACGAATGGATGAGTGGACATGTACAATAGGGTGGTCCAAAAATGCATGGTAAAATTTTTTTGTGTGCTAGAGGGCAGCGATCACTCCAATTTTATTCCAAATCCGACAAAAGAAATTCTCTAATTTTTTTTATTTTATTTTTATTTTAAGAGGTGCCGGTTCTGACTTGAAGCTTTCGATGTAAAATGCATGGGGAAAAATCACATTTTTGAGTTTTAGAATAATTTTTTAGAGTTTGAAAAAATGTGATGGAAAAGTCTGGGAGCCTGTAGAGAATCATCCATCGAAGAATTCCATGAATCAGACATATGGATTTGACACCCCTAACACCCCCACGAATACCTGAAAACTACCCTTAAAACAAAAATGTTAATTCTTCATGAAATCGACCTTTTGAACACTGTATTCTCGTCTTTTATTGACTTAAAATTATTAATATTGGCCTAGTGAAATATTTATTATCATTGGTCAATTAATTTATAATTATTTAAATTCGCTTTTTGTCCTGAAAATTATTACTATTAGTCCAGTGGAATATTTATTCACATTGGTTTATTAATTTTTAATTTTTTAAACAAATGGAATTTGTTTAGAAGATTCGTCTTGAGAAAAGTTTACGCCGACTTAAAATAACTATGCTAAGATCATAAAAGTAGGACATTATCTTATGTCGGCAAGGAACCGGCAATGACTGACAGGACGGAGGCGAAAAGATTCGCTTCTATCTGAAAGGAACCAAAGATGTGAAGCTAAAGTTTGGCGGACAGGATGCGGTTAAAGGACTAATTGGGTTTGCGGACGCGAATTGAGCAGAAGATAAATCTGATTTAAAATCAAATAGTGGTTATTAATTTTAATTTTACGGAGCTTCTATAAGTTGGGCACACAGGAAACAAACTTGTTTTATTTTATCATCAACGGAGGCAGAGTGCTGTCCAACAAATCAAATGCCTTAAGATTCATTGACATAGCCGCTAAATGGAACCAAGTTTGGATCTATGCTTTAGATGTATGTTACCTTATCAGTAGCACCGCAAGTATCGTTAAGGACGGGTGTTGCAGTATGACAAAGCCACCAAACGCGTCCTCGGGTTGCGGATAGAGGGTCCCTAAATCAAGGGTTTCTGCTGAATATGATTACAAAAAAATGAATAGGCAGTCGCGGACAATCGTCAAGGGGTGGTCCCGAAGCAATTAACCCTCAAGCGAAGGTGTGAAAATCGTTGCGAAAGCTGAATGGCACCTTGGTGAGGTGTCTAAAACGGTGACTCTGAGATACCGGGCGATCCCTCAGAGTACGCAGCCTTATCCTTGTATGCAAAGTTCTGCAAGGATGGACAAACCCTTTACCCTAGCTTCTTGTGGGAACAACAATGATAACATCAAACATAGCTGTAGTAAGTGCGGTTCAAAGCAATAGAACGCGCAGGGCTCGCGACAATGCCGACCACTCTAGAGCTGGGGTAGCCAATGATGATGAAATGCTGCAGAACCAGATGGTATCAAGACCATCATTCCTATTCCGGAGTGGTTGGTGGAAGGGCACACAGTACTTCTGTCAAAAATGGGCAACTTAGCTGACCCAAAGAATTACAGGCCAATCACTTGTCTGAACACACTATATAAGATATTTACAGCTATCCTAA
>JAAAKG020137417.1:0-12909 GCA_010014905.2 Druon quercuslanigerum
TCCGTCAGACCGTACAAAATACGGACTCAACCGGACACAATGCGGATTTATCGCATCCGTCAGACCGTACAAAATACTGAGTTAACCGGATGATATTCGGATTTATTTTCGTGCTCCTTTGGCCGGACAAATTTCGGACACAATCGTACAGAATCCGGAGGACAAAAACCGGATCACTTTTCGGACAATTTCGTACAAATTTCCGAATCCGGGATTTGTCCGAAATTTTTATTTCACTATTTTTTTTAACTCGTTTTTCTTTTTAGGTTAAAAATTAATTTAAACTGAAGATTAAACTAATTCAGTGTTGAATGTGCCATCATTTTCGTTTAAAATTCATCTTTCAATTAAAATTAGGGTTTCTAACCAAAAATTTACCTATTTAATTTTTGATTAAGAGGTAAACAATTTAGTTATAAATTAATTTGTTTGGTTAGAGATTCATGATTTAAATTGAACACTCATCTCTTTAATTGCAATTTAACTATTTTGTTGAAAATTGAACTATTTTAATGGACAATTCGTGTATTTTTGGGTTGAAAATTTATTATTTAACTAAAATTTTACTAATGTAGTTGAATATTTTATCATTTTAGTTGAAAATTCATCTCTTTGGTTAAAAATCAATTAATTTAAGTGAAAATTCTTAGTTGAATACTCATTTTTTTAATGAAAATTCAACTATTTAAATTCATAATTTATCAGCTTATTTGAAAATTTATCATTTTATTTTAAAATTATTATTTATAATAATTATTACTATTTGATTTAAAATTCATAGGTTTTATTTATTGTTCTATATTTTTACTAGAAATATTAGAAATTTTAAGCGTTTTAAATTATTTGTAATATGATAGTACCCACATTCATTTTACTTAACAATATGTCCCTATTTTCGTGAAAAGTCTCCTTATTTTTCCAGTTTTTACAGGACATCTACTCACCTGGAAAGTTTCTGCATTAAAAATATTAGTATGTTATTATACACTGAATTTTAATTATATAAAGGTGAAATCAAAAAAGGATTGAAAAACAATTAATTACAATAAACTCACAAAACCTGGAAAACCTAGAATTTTCAGGGCATTTTTCTCTAGTATTTAAGTGGACACCCTGAAATATGTTTAATTATTTTTGGATAAATATTTGTTTCTAATTATAGGCCCAGTTCTTGCCTTCGCACAAACAATTCACATGACAGCTAGCTTTTTGTCACCAATAGCGGCAGGTCTGATAACTCAAGACAGTGTAAGTAAATTTTACATTCACTCAAAAAAAATATTACTCGCTAGGAGCCGTCCGTAAACTACGTTAAAAATTCTCGAATTTTGCGAAAGATGAGTTTCCCGACGACGAAATAGTTCAATAATAACCTAATAAGTTTGGAAATACTTTCATATTTAAGATTTCAAACTCTTTCCCTTGTTATTAAGACACTTCCCCTTTTTCTCGTTTTTTTCGGTAAAAAAATGCGAACTGAATTATAGTAGAACCCAACAAGGCAATTTAAAAAAAAATTTGGTTTAAAACTGTATTTATATTTTTGGTTCAAATTTATCTTTATTGGTTAAAGATTCTACTATTTGGTTGAAAATTCAATTATTTTATAAAAAATATAATCATTTTATCACAAGCTAATCTTTTTCTATCAAAAATATAACTAATTGGTTGAAAGTTGAATTGCTGTTAAAAAAATATTTTTTTTGTTGGAGGTCCATCATTTTTTTTAAACTATTCCACAGTTGGTTCAAAATTTATTGCTTTAATTGAAAATTCATCTTTTCTAGTTGAAAATTTAAATGTTTGAATGGAACTGCATCCTGTTTAGTTAAAAATGCTACTTTTTGGATTATTATTAAACTGTCTTGGTTGGGGATTCAATTTTTTTTGAAAATTCGTGTCTTTGTTAAAAAATTGACTACGTTTTTGGTTAAAGATAATTATTTGAGTTAAAAATTGATGTTTTCTGTAGAAAATTCGTCTTTTTGGATTGAAAATTCAAATATATGGTGTGCAAATTTAACTTTTTGGTAGAAAATTAACTTCTTGTGTTGAAAATGCATATTTTTCTCAGAAAATGTAACTCTTTGTTGAAAAAATCAACTATTTTTATGAAAATATAATTGTTCAATAGAAAATTAACTTTTTTGTTCAAAATTAGTATTTTCGGGTTAACAATTCAACTGTTTTCTAGATAAATCGTCTTTTTGGATTGAAAATTCAACAATTCTGTTGAAAATTAATATATTTTGGTGTAAAATTCATTTTTTATCTTAGTTTTTGCTTTAAAATGTAACTTTTTTGTTAAAAATTCGTATTTTTTAATTATCTGTTTATCCGACACTTTGGCTATTTAATTTTTCATCAGATAATTAGCCTTCATGAGTTGAAAAATTAATGGGATATTTAAAAATTTAATGTATTTCTTTGAAAATTCGTCTTCTATGTATTTTGGGTTTAAAAAATATTTAATTCAGTGGAGGATGCAAATATTTTGTTAAAATTTCCTTGTTTTGTAAAATTGTTAATTTAATTTTTTAAATTAAATTTTAACTACACAGTTGTATTATCATTTTCATTTTTAACCAAGAAATATGAATTGAAGTTCAATTAAACCGAAAAAAAGGATTTATAACCAAAAATTTGAATCCTTCACCAAAAATAGACGAATTTTCAACTAAAATGGATATTTTCTTAACCAAAAATGAAATCGTGGAATTTTCAGTTTAAAAAATTGAATTTTTATCAACAGATAAATTAATTTTTAACAAAAAAAGTTGCATGAACAACCAAATAGTTAAATTTTCAAGCCAAAAGACGATTTTTTTTGAAGGCAGTTTTTTCAAGCCGAAAACAAATTTTATACAAGAAAAGTTGTTTTTTAACGAAGAAAGATGACTTTTCTATCATAAAAGATTACTTTTTTCTACATAGACAAATATGCAACTATTAAAAGTAAACAATTAAAATTAATTTAATTTAACAATTAGTTTTCGGGTTGAAAAAAACTGCCTTAAAAAAATTGTCTTTTTGGCTTGAAAATTTAACTATTTGGTTAAAAATTCAACTATTTTGTTGAAAATTCTTTTAATTTTGCTTAAAGCTTTAACTATTGGGTTGCTAATGCAAGTCTTTTGTTAAAAATTATTTTATCTGTTGATAAAAATTTAATTTTCTAAACTGAAAATTTCACGATTTCATTTTTGCTTTAAAAAAATATATAGTTTAGTTGAAAATTAAGCTATTTTATTTTAAATTCATCTTCATTGATTAAAAATTTATGATATTGGTTAAGCATTCAAATATTTTGTTGAGAATTCGTTTTTTTTTTTTTGTTTAATTCAATTAGTTAAAAGTTCGTCTTTATGTAGAACATTCATCTTTTGTGGTAGAAAAGTCATCCTACTTGATTAAAAATGAAAATGTTAATACAGCTGTGTGGGTAAAATTTATTTTGAATGTTGTTGAAAATTCGTTGTTTGGAGTTAAAAATTCATAACTTTTGGTAAAAAAATTTTTTGTTTGAAAATGCAACTACTTTGTTCAAAATGAAATATATTTTTGACTTGCAATATGAGGATTTGAAAGTGTTACATACTGAATTCCATATGGTATTGACATTATTTTATTCTAAAACAATTTATGCTCCTGTTATTCTCCTGTTTTCATGAAAAACCACTCGATTTTCCCTATTTATGGAGAATTTTGGGCTGCGTTACTTTTTATGGGGGAGTGATATTATTAAAGTAATTTAAAGACGGCCACTTAATATTAAACTACCTATTTATTAACAATGATGTCTTTCTTTAAATTATTTATAGCAAACACTTGAGGCCTGGAGGACTGTTTTTGGTGTTACAGCTGCCGTGGCTTGTGGTACGTATGTTGTTTATCAAATTTTTGGAACAGCAGACATACAAGCATGGAATTATCCCGATCAAAAGTATCCTCGATCGGTGGAAGAAGATTGGCAACCATTGAATGAGTCGCCAAGCAAAAACGGAAAGATCGCTTCCAGACGATCAAGCCTTTCTGAATAAGAAGTAGATTAAAGTTACGAAACTTATTGTAAACGTAATACATCCAGAATCGAATGTTGGGATATATTTTATAAACGCTCAGCAGCGATTCAGAAGACACTTTTTTTAAAAGAAATCTCATTTATTAGGAATAATATTTTACATAGCTTAGTGGGTATCCTTATGCTCTAATTTACTGTTCTGCAAAAAGTTCCCATGTGTTAGAAACAATTATGAGAAATATTTCAAAGAACTTTTTGTTAAGATTTATATTTTGATCTGTCTGATTTAAAATAAATCTGAAGCTTGCTCACTATTTTTCTTTAATAGAAATCGAGGTTAATCCTATAAGAAGAAATTATTTTCATTTGAAATTTTGTATATTATCTAGAAAAACATTTAATTGTATGTTATTGAGGTGATAGAATTTATTTTATTTTGTACAATTAAGTTACTGTAGTCATTTCCCTATTACATCAATGTCATTCCATGAACCTGTGAATATTTTCTGTAATATGAGAATCAAAGAATTCAAGTAGCGAATCTAAACTAAATTTTAATACGAAAATTTTCGTGTTCATTCTTATTCTAATTATTATTTTACTCAAATTGACGAAGTTTTAAGTCGAATTCCTTATTTGCATTTTTAATGTATCACATAAAGACATCTGAATTTATATAACCAGTAGGATTTTGTTATAAGAAATAAATGTCAAACAAAAAACGACGTAGATACTCGAACAAAAACCGTGACATAGTTATGTGTTATTATTTTGTCGCTACATTATCTAAAATTAGTCTTAAAAAATATCTCAGCCACAAATATTTTTTACTAAAATTTACATCACAAGAAGTAGGACGTGAGGACACTAACATATTACTTAATTTTTAATTATTTGAGAATCCAGAAATTGAAAACAATGTTTTCATGATTTCCGCTTGGGGCCCCTATGGTTTATGATCAGGGCTGTCACAGCAACTTAGTTGTATATTTCTTATCTCACTTTTTAGTCCCTTATTTAAAAAAAAAGTCATTATAGTCGCTTTTTAAAGAAAAATAGACTATAGACATTTTTCAAAGGAAAATGCTAATTTTGTAACTTTGATCCATCTTATTTTAGATTTTACTTGAAAAATTAATTAATCGATATATGAAATCTATTGTAATCTATTTTATGAAAATACTATTAAAATCAGACTTCACACTCTTTCCCGTTTTTCTCCTTTTTTAAAGAATTTTTCTTTTTCCCTTATTACCATGAAACTACCCCTTTTCTTTTTCTTAAACGCGAACTCAATTAATAAAACCTAATGAGAAAATCGAACTATTTTTGCTTCATATTTAATTCTCTTTGGTTGAAGAATCTATTATTGTAATTATTATTTGGTTGAAAATTTAATTATTTTATTGAGAAATCAACTATTTAGTTGAAGAGTAATATTTTTTGTCAAAAATTCTACCCTTTTCTAGAACTATAATCTATTTTATGTTTGTAAATTCAACTATTTGTATGAAAATCCCTCTATTTTCGGTTTTAGTGTAATCTTTTTCATTACAAAAATTTCAACTTTTTAATTAAAAATTCCACTATTTGATTATAAATTCAAATTTTTTGTTGAAAGTTCGTCTCTTTTGCTTGAAATTGCAACATTTGTATTCTAAATGCAACTGATAAGATGGTTCTTTTTTAATTAATAAATTGAGCTATTTGGTTAATAATTGTCTTGTTATTAAATTAGCTTTTTTGTTGAAAATTTGTCTTTATTAATTTGGAACAAATGTCATCTTTTTTAATTAATATGCAACCCTTTAGTTAAAAATGAATAATCTTTTTTAGTTAAGGATTCAAATACTTTTTTTTTGCGAATTTGATTGCTGGTTTGAAAATCGAATTATTTTGATAAATAATAATTTTTTGGATGAAGATTTATCATTTCAGTTACAAATTCATCTTTTTTGTGTGAAAAAGTGGTTTTTTCTGAAGATTTATCTTTTTTAATCGAAATTTCTACTATTTGGTTGAGAATTCATGTACTTTGTCGAAAAATCATTTTTTCTAGAAGAAAAATTATTGTTCGTGGTTGAAAATTCATTTTCTTGGTGAAAAATTAATATATTTTGATAAAATCGCAATATTTTAAGTGGAAAGTTTAGGAATATAAAGTGTTTTTCATTGAACTCAATACGATACATTTTCCATTTTATTCAAAATAATTTATTCTCCTATTTTTAAGAAAAATCACACTATTTATTCAGTTTTGAGAGCGTTTTAGACTGTGAAGTCTGCCATATTACATTTAAAATTATTTTAATTTATAATTGGTGGGTTCTTGTTGTGAAAATTGTAAATTAGTCTGTGGCAGCCCTGTTTATGGTATACCAATAATATAACATTAGACTTTTGAAATTGTCTGAACTCTCGGAAATTAATTCTCATTCAGTCGAAACAAAATGTGTAAGGAAGACTGCTTGCATTAAACAGATTTTAGTTAGTATGAGACTAGGATTGTAAACTCATCCACAATCGTAGCATCTTACTTTTTTAAAATAATGTTATAGCTTTCGCAACACTTTATTTTGTGTCGTACTTGAGCACGATATCAACATGTAATTTCAGTTATAAAAAAAATCTACCTAGCAGAAATTGAGTGCAAAGTTGTTAATAAAATTATTAAAATTTCAAATATTTTAGTTGTTCCCTCAATTTGTCAATGATGCCTGAAGTATTTTCCCAAGGTGCAAAAATCCTTTTTTTTCGTCTGTTCATTTTACGATAATTGTTTAATAGAACTGAGAACAAATTTTTAAATCTCCGAAAAAGGAGCTCAAAACAATAAAAGATAACTATTACAGATTTTTATTCCCTACAAACATTTGGATATTTCGAAAATCTAAATATTTTTTGCTCATTTTTTGCATTTCTGATTTGGAATTTACGAAGCCATAATGTGAATCAAAATACATGAATCAGTATTAGGATGGCAAGAAAAAACAACTTTTATTTCTTCTTTACTTCTTTAATTCATTGCCCTTTTTTTTAATATTTTTAAATACCTAAAAAATGCAAATTATTAAGAAATTTTAGATTTTTTCCTTATCCTTCTAAACTAAACTTCTTAATTTTTTTCTTTTTCCGATATATTCGTCAAATAAAGAGACTGGAAAAGTAAAAAAATAAACGGATTTTTTATTTCCTGAAAAAGCTTGTCTCGTAGATTATGAATGATTAAAATGAAATACTGCCATCTTCGATTTCTTTATACGTTTTCTTTTAAATCGCAAAATGTAAAGTCTGCCGAAAACTCCCTATAACTTTTATAAATAAGTAGAATTATATTAAAAAAAATTTTGAATTGAATTTATTGACAGGCTTCAAACTATAAGTTAAAAAACCGCATTTGATAAAGTTGAAAGTCTGCAACTCTAATTTTCTAATTTTCTTTTGAGAGTTGACAAAAATAATGAAACGGCCTGTAAAGTAGAGCGAAGTGAAAAGACTGAAATTAATTGATTCATTTCAACCGAACAAAAAAAAATTGGTTCTGTAATTTAAAATTTTGAAGAGTTTCCTATGAGCCAAAATAATATGACAAAGGTTTTATGATCACAGTTTTTTTAGCTATTAAAAATCAGAAATAAAACGAAATTTGTGTGCAAATTGACAAAGATGTTTTTATTGGTAATATTAATTTTTTATTCATTTTAAATGTTTCAGTATTTTCAATCCGCCTTACTGCAAAATTATTCATAGCGATATAAATTACAGTATTACTGAGGATATATTAATTTGTTTATTGCGGACATTTATGATACACTCATCTGATCAGTGCCTTTCAAAATCTCAGAATTATAATAAAAAATGTGTAAACAAGTTGCATGTAAATCTCTATAAACAAAAAATGTATGTATTGAATCCGATTAATCATAATAAAGTAACATAATTTTAATTCAAAGGAGTAATTTTTGCTTGTAAGGAGAAAAGATTTACGTAAACAAATTAATCATGGAAAAAATTTTAGTTATTTTCAAAGAATAAAAATTGAAAACTTGATTAAAATTCTATATGTCGAATATAAAGTAAAATCTTATTAATAATCTAGAAAAATCAACATAAGTCTTTACTCTAAATAACTGAATATATATTGGAATATTATTAAAAAATTAGATTTAAGTATAAAAATTTCATTAATGTTTCAGTGTTTCGTGGGGGTACTTCATGTATGCGTTTAATCGATATTATTATATCGTTATTAAATTTACTTATTAGCAAAGATAATATTGCACACAAATGAAATTCCATCTACAATGTTCATAGTTTGCATATAACAAAAAAAATTCCTTAGATAAGGTAGATAGATACAAGTCTATAAATGTAAATCGAGCACAATAAGATATGGATTGGCATTTGGCTTCAAATTTTTGTCTCGAATCTTCCAGTGATAGCCTCTCATACGAAATCAATAACGCAATTGTAATTTTAACTGCAAAGATATTAAAATAATTAATGAAAACAGATGATGACGTATAAATTAATTAACAAAACTCAACACTCATCGTACCTTTTTTTTAACTTACGCAACTTGTTACACAAACGACAAGAAAGCATCTCAGATATTTTATTTGAAAATTTGTACAAGGTTTATCATAAGAAAACCATAAACAGATTATCAAAAATAATTAGGATAAAAATGTATATTACCAATTAGTTTTCTTAAATTTAAGTCAAACGGTACAAATCATTATCAAAAACTTTACCTTTTTAACAGAGATATCTAAAAATATTTAAAAATAAAACTGCGATAAATATTTGAAAACAAAAATTTCAAGAAAAATATTTGTGCCTTTTTTGTCTTTGTAACAAGTTTTGTATAAAAATAATGGTAAGATGAGTGTTTTGACTGTTTCACATCAAAAGTGTATTATAAAAGATAAGTTATTTGAAGAATAAAAGTGTATAATTTTTTAAACAAATATCGTATTCTTAGCCCCTTTTCTCTACCCTTTCACCGGCATGTTTTTAAAAAGACGTGCCTTACACTTTTAAAAATTGCTCAGAATCTAAATTTATTTATAAAAATAATATATAATATTAATATATATAAATATATAGATAATAATTTTCAAATATATATATAATATATGTAAAAATAAGCAATTATGTTATTTATTTTTATGCTTTTGGGCTGAAAATTAGTCTGCTATAGTTGAGGAGTCAACTATTATTTGTTTAAATTTAACTGCTTTTTGTTTAAAATTTACATATTTTTTAGTTGAAATATCAACTATTGACTTTTTTGTTGAGAATGTATCTTTTTTGTTAGAAAGTCCAACTACTTAGATGAAACAGGAATCAATTCAGTTTTTTGTTTGATGATTAATCATTTTAGTTAAAACTCCTTTTTTTCAAAGTTGAACTATTTTAAGGAAAATTATTTGTTTGCTTAAAAATTAATTTTTTTGGCTGAAAATTGAACTATTCCATGTTAAGTAACGTTTATCTTCGTTGAAAATTCATCCGTTTGGCTGAAATTTTAACTATTTCGTTGAAAATTTGTTTTATTTCGTTGAGAATAAATTTTATTGTGAAAGTTTAATTATTCAATTTTAAGTTAAAAATGTATCTGTTTCAGGTAGAAAATTAATGTTTTGAGTTGAAAATTCAAGTATTTGATGAAAGAGTCATTTTTTTGTTGGAGGTCATTATTTTATTTGAAAATGAATTTCTTTGACCATTTTTTGTGACAAATGTATCTTTTTTGTTTTGTTTCCTTTTCTTTGTTAAACATTTTTTTCTAACTGAAAATGAAACTATTATATTTAGCAAAAATTTATGTTAATTCTTTTTTCTACTAATCTAATGCCGATATTTATTGATTATTTATTTTCTTCTTAAATTGTGAACAAATTACTTTCTAGCTCCGCTATATTGAAAATTCAAACATTATGTTGAAACTCTTCTTTTTCAGTTAAAAATTAATTTTTTTAACTGCAAATTCAGCTATTCTATTTTGGCTTGGAAATTTATCTTTCTTAGTTGAAAAATCTTTTTTTTTTGTTAAAAACTGGTATTTTTAGTTGAAAATTTAACATTGTGGATAAGATTTTTATTCTTTCTCGACTGAAAAATCATTCTTACTTGAAATTTCAGCTCTTTTGTCAAAAATTCCTCTAATCGTTGAAAAAGCATATTTTTGCTTTTATTTATACTGTTTCAGACTAAAATTAAAATATTTTTTGGTGGTAATATCAACTATTGCACCTGTTGTCAATATTTCCTTTATTTATCGAAAATTCAACGCTTTGGTCAGAAATGTAATTTTATTGAAAATTCCTTTTCTGTGTTTAAAATTAATTTTTTCAACTGAAAATTAGTTTATTTCATTTATTATTTAAAGTTTATCTTTTTGAGTTGAAAACTCAACATTTGGTAAAAAAAATAATGTCTCATGTATGTCTTACGTAATTTGTGGATGACCCCTTATAAAATTATGTTTCGATAAAAAATACAAATAGTGAAGATGCATATCTATAAATAAATTGTATGAATAATATAAACATATCTGATACCTTGAGCTTTACTCGAGTGAAAAGTTGATATCTCTCATGTAGTTATTATTGTCTATCCCAATACTAAAAATAATATATGTTAAGCTTTCCTACACGGATATCATCGAATGCTGCATTGCTTACCACAATTTTTTTAAAGTCACATTTGTTGAAAAATATCTTTGATAACAGCTGCTTATATAAAGAAGATGTTCAAGGAACAAGAAACACATTTCAGGATTAGTTTGGCAATCAATAACTACGAATTCAGAGACAAATTAATTACCTTGGATAGCAATAATTGGGATTTTCATTACAAACATCAATAAAATGAGGTAAGAAACTACTACGAAAACTTTAAACAATTCTTCTAGTCTTATCATGTGTTAAAAAAATCTACAATAGATATCGAAAAATATTTTAAATTATTATTCTATTTTATCGAAAATGCTTTCAATAAAGTAACAAATTGTTATTTTTTATCTCAACTTTATCTTACATTATACATATTTATTATTATTCTTTTGAAATAAGTTGAAATTTGTAACTGAATAATAATTACATTATATTATCATAAATTTGTGTAAAATATGTATACATTTTTTGGTCTAATTTCGAGAAGAAAACTAATGAAAGAACTTGTTTTCAAAATATGAATAAAACTTTATTTGACTTACTTTTGAAATTAAAGTATATAAAATTAAAATTCTTTTGAGGACTGATCATTTATCCTAAGGATTGAAAAAGTGATCAATTTCTGAGAAAATAGGCCTGCTAAATTTTACTTGGTAGAGAGTCACTGATTTTTTCATATTAAGTTTAAATTTCGCGTAAAAATTATTTTTCTAGGCTTTACCTATTTGCCACAATTCTGCTCATAACAATATGTGCATTCTCTAAAGTGTCGACAAAACAAACTGATCGAAAATTGAAGTGAGTACTAATTTTTTATTATTTTAAATGGTTAAAAGAAGGCTTTTAAAAAA
This sequence comes from Druon quercuslanigerum, assembly GCA_010014905.2. Classification (NCBI taxonomy): domain Eukaryota; kingdom Metazoa; phylum Arthropoda; class Insecta; order Hymenoptera; family Cynipidae; genus Druon; species Druon quercuslanigerum. The sequence continues at coordinate 11,553 of JAAAKG020137417.1, forward strand.
ATGAAAATGCTTTTCGATTTAAAAAAAAAATATAAGTCCAATAATGGCGTTTGACCACTAGAAGATTAAATGAATTCTTTTAGTCGTAACAACAAATAAATAACAAGTTATTAGGGCCATCGTATAGGAGATCTATTAGAGTTATACGAAAAAACTTACTCATTTTTTATTTTAGTTTTTTATGTCTAGAATGTAGGTAATTACAAATTACCGCTTTTTTTAATTATTTGAGAGATTTTTTCAACATAATATTTCTAGGAGACCATTTTCTTCGATTCTTCGTGTACTAAAAAAAAATTAATAAGTTTCCAAATGCAAAGAAAGACCACGTAATCGCCATTTTTTTAAATATTTTTGCTACAAAATTTGACATTTTTCTCCTCTTACAAGTCGCCACATTTTTGCATATTTTCCTGATAATATTTTAAAGTCTCATATCTATTAATGAAACCGTTTTCTAATCACGCCTATTATAAAGTACATAAAACAATTTTCCTAGCGTAAAGATCTGGGTTTCTTTAAACAAGTAAGAATTTAGGAGTGAAAACTATTGTTGAAATGTATATCCAATTTTATATTGTTTTGAGAAAAACTGAGAAAAATTCAGTTCGGATAAATTAAAAATTGATTTTTTGAAAAAATATCTGGCGTAACATTTGTATTATTATCAAACATTGTTTTAAGACATCTCAGATACAAAATAAAGAACAAAATGCTTAATTTTTCGCATTTTTGGACTGAAATAATTTTAACTGGAGCGAAAAAAATCAATTTTAAAATAAAAATATCAAAAGAATTGTAAGATTAATGATTTATGTAAACTTGATTGATTCTAGAATTTTCTCTCGTATAAAACATTAAAAACCGAAAGTTTACAGCTTAAAATCGAAAAATCAACTAAAAAACGAATTGAAATGGAAAAATAGCAAGAAGGTATTTTATATAAATTTTTCAAGTAAAAATGTTTCTCTTCTGACATTTTTCATATATAGCTTCGTTTTCGAGAAAAGCTGTTGTTTCATTTTCTTAAATTAAACATACATTTTTTCAAAAACAGTCTGGACAAACACTTATATTATTATCGACAAACATTTTGCACCTTTTGACTGAAGAAATTTCAACCTAATCGAAAAATGTAAATCTTTTAATAGGAATATAAAAAATCTGCCCGCTGCGCGGGCACATGCTCATCGCACGCTCCGCGCGCAGCTCGCAAGTTTGAGCGCGCCTATGGCGCGCGTATGTTGGACCTCGCGCTTCGCGCTCGATAATATATTAACCTCGCGCTCGGATATTTATACTTTGTGCCCGGAATGTTTTCCCAATTATGTATTTTATTAATTATGCAGAATTGATT
>JAAAKG020137418.1:0-12909 GCA_010014905.2 Druon quercuslanigerum
GACGACCTATTATTGAAAATTTTATGACCTACCAGTACCGATTTATAAAGTTTAAAAAATGGTTCAATCTGTTTATATGAAAAAAACTTTTTTGATATTTAAAATACATCAATGCTATATGCAGTAAATCTGTTCGCGTCTTGGAGATGCATAAGTCGATCTATTGGTAGATCGATTATGACTTACCAGTACCAATTTTCAAAGTAAAAAAAAAACTTTCGTATTCTCTTTATACGAGAAAAACTATAACTCATATTAGGAATATAACAGTACTGTATCTGAAATATTTGTTCGCGTCTTCGAGACAAGTCGAATGATCTTTTGAAAAAATTTCTATGACCTAATATGATTTAGCAGTACCAATTTATAAACTTAAAAAACATATTTTTTATATTCATGATATGAGAAAAACTATTTCAATATTGGGAATGCAACAGCAATGTATGGGATATTTGTTCGCGTCTTCGAGACGCTTGGATTGCCCAATCGAAGAACCTTTCATGATCTGCAAAAAACCTACCAATATCATTCTTAATTTTTGTAACATTTTTGTAACAAGGATTTTTTTATATTTGTAATATAACTGGACTGTATTTCATGTAATTGTTCGCGTCTTCGAGACGCGATGTTTCACCTACTGACGATTTTTCGATTACCATTTGGGTGGGCTATCTAATTTTCTGAAAATAAGATTTTCAGTGAGACACAAACATAAGCTTGAAAAATATTAAAAAGATAGAGGGAAAATTGGGGGAGATAAGTGGAAGCTATGGAAAGTAAGAGCAAAAAAAGTACAAATGAGAGAAGAATTTTTCAAAGTGTAAAAAATATAATTTTTAATCATTTTATCTGCATTATTATACAGTTAAGTCATATCAAGGAGTTGTATGAGAAAAGTGAGGAAGGGAATTGTACGAGGCGGAATAAGGGGGGGGGGGGGGTCCAGATTTTTGGATCAATCTAGAGTTCCCGTGTTGTTTATTTAAATAACACGTTTGTTCCGCAACTTTTTCTCCGACCCAGTTCGCTGATCAATCTCTCTAACAATCGCCCTAGGCGAAGAGCTTTACAAAGTCACAATTTAAAGCTCTTCACCTAGGCCCATTAGTATCCAAGGTCTGATTTCAGATAATATTACAATTAATGAAATTTAATTTATTTTTAAGGTATTACAGCATTGGTTAATCATTGTCGGTGTCTTCGAGAATTGTCTCTTTCATATTCCTTGCTCAGTGATGAGTTACTGAAGGCTCTTAGTGATCAAAATGTTCAGTTGGAAACTTTGCGAATTGAAGCACATTCGGAACCAAAATCACTTCCTTCCGTGAGCGACGAGGCATGGTCAATACTCTCAAATCATTCGCCAAACATCAATCTCGTTTTGTGAGTATTAAAATTTAAAATAGATCTATGTATTTCAGAGTGGCCTCTAAAAACAAAACAAAACTTCTGGCCATTTCCCGGTTTCCAAAATTTTTTTAATGTTATACAAATTAAAAATGTTAAACTTTCATGCCTGAAAAAATGTACATTTTAAATATTGAATAATTCACTACAAAATAAAAGCATTTGAAATATTAGAATTTTTCTAAATTTAGAGTTTATTATATCACAGGTAGGGTCAGACAGTTATTTACGGAGAGATCAATGTTTGAGCTCCACGTGAGTACCTGTCTAAGCCTACGAGTGATGTACGATATTTGATTCGTACCCAGTATTTTTCGGAATCAGATGCTATAGGGCTTCAGATATTTCATGATAATACAATGAATGTCATTAGATTTCATATAATTTCTCGGGATTTTAACGAATTTTACATTTTAATGGATTTCAAGGATTTAACATTTTTTAAAGATTTTCAAACATTGTCAACAGATTTCAAGAAAATTAAAAGGTTTAAGGGATTTGAAGGAAATCTTGAAAGATTTCGAAGAATTTCCAATCACCTAAAAAATTTCAAAATATTTTAAAAGATATTAAAAAAATTTTAGACTAAGGTTTAACTGTAATTTGTTAAATATAATTGTAACTAACATTGTTTGGAATTTTCTTCATCTGTATTAATGCCAGTTAGTTGCGGTTTTTTCCAAAATATTCAACTTTTTTTCTACTTATCAATTAGACTAAAGTTATAGTTTATTCAAGTTAAAAAAATTGTTTCAAGAATTTATTATTATTCTTAATAATATTCTCTTTTTCTTAATGTTTTCTTAATTCTAAATTTTTCCATTTTTTCTGGATTTTTAAAAACTTTTTGTCCATTTTTCACTTGTAATAGCATAATAATTTACTAAATATAGAAAAAAATTGTTTTAACAAATTTCTATTGTTTATAACTATATTCATCTATATTAACTCTAGAATGCTGTTTTTTTTAAATTTTTATCTTTTTATCCACTTTTCATTCAGTGAGGTCATAATTAAGGCAAGTTAACAACCATGGTTGTTTAAAGAATTTATGATTGTTTATAACTTTTTTCTCTTAGGTAACTGCTATAAAGTTGCGGTTTTTTATATAATTTTCAACTTTTTTCCACTTTTCACTTAGAGAATTGTAATAATTAATGACATATAAAAAAAAATAATTTTTTAACCAATATTTATTTTTATTACTATCTTCTTCCATATTAATGCTAGATAGTTGGTGATTTTAAAAATAAATTTCACGTTTTCAACTTTTCACTTGAAGTGAGATAATAATTAATACAATTTAAGAAACATAATAATTTAGACAAATTATTATTGTTAATAAAAATTATTGTTAAACAGTGACAAAAGTTAGGAACAAATCATAAATAATAATATTAATTTAAACACAAAAGCTCACAGTAACTGCTTTCGGGAAAATTTACATTTAATATGATCCATATGTAAAAATTTTAGAAGAATATATCAAATATCTATTTTATTTGAGAAGAATATATTCAAAAAATGTAAAAGATTGCTTAAAAAACGATTCTGTCTTTTGTCCATTTATTATTTGTTTACAACTAAAAAGGCAAAGAATAGTTAAATATTTTAGAAAAAAACTGAAACTTTCTAGCATAATTCTAAGAAAACATTATTAAAAAATCTAATATATTGCTTAAATAATAATAGTTGTGAAGAATAATTATTAAAAGTTGGACAAAAAGTGAAATTTTTTTTTCAACTGAGACTTTCTAACTCTATTCTAAGAGAAAGTAGCTAAAACATGACTAAATTCTTTAAACAATGAATGCAAACATTTAATTATAAGTATAAAATAGTATTTTAGATAATATAAAAAATTTGCATTAAAAGATCCGAAAAAACCTATTTTATCATTTACGGGATTCTTTTGGGACCCTATGAAATAGAATTACGGGGATCGGGCAATATGAATGAATGAATTAAAAAATTATTATAAATAATCTTTTGCAATAATTTAAATCTTAATATTTTTTATAATTTTGCTCCTTTTCCAGTGAAAAAGAAAAAAATGAATGGAAGTAAAATTCTCGAGGGGGAGGGCTTAATAGGGGGGGGGGGGGGAGCTAAAATATTTGATAAATTTTTCTTTAACTCAGTTTTCCTTTTTCAGGTTGTCGTATATGTCGGATGAAGAAGATTGTAAAAAAATTTTTAAAAGTTGTATTCCTGTGACCCATCTTTATCTCGGGGAAAGCACGCCAGTCTCGATAGTAGATGGAATAGATAGTTGCGGTGGTCTTACAGAATTGGTAATCGCCGCTTATGGTCCCCACACGATAGACGAACCACTGATAAGAGCAGCAAAATCTTGTCCTCGACTATGTGCGGTTGGACTCGGCGACTGTGAAATCACGTATGAGATGAATATTTTTATATGTTTATTTAATTTTGTTAATAATGATTATTAATGCAAATGATTTTATTTAATTAATTTATCCTATACTATACATTTTTTATTTTAACACGTTGCATTAACTATTATTTATTTGAGGATAACAGTACCATTGGGGATCACAGTGTTTCCCCTTTCCCCTTATTTTCCTCAAAATCCTCTGTAATAATGAATAAATGGGAACATGAGATAATAAATAAAGAAAATTTTTAAATATATGGATGCAGAAGGCTGTCATCCTTGGGTCGCTCCGTGTTCTCAAGACACCTTACGGTTTCTCCAGTCTGTCGTTGTTTTCATGGATTTTTAAGCTGCGATTAATTTTTTAAGAACTATAAGAAGCCCGCAGCCATTAAGAAATAAATTCTGATACAAAATTCATGTTATTCGTTAAAGAATCTTATCTTTGGTTTAAAATTTAACCATTTTTTATTTTTTATTTTTTTTTTAAAGATTTATATACTTTTTACTGGTAATGTTAATATTAAATTTTGGTTGAAAATTATTATTTTTTACTTGAAAATTCAAGTATTTTCTTAAAGATTCATCTTTGTTTGGTAGCAGTCAACTGCGAGTGTGTTGTCCGTAAAAATTAATTTTCCAAACTTTTTATGTAACTAATCTATTTTTTGTTGAGAAACTACATTTTTTAGTTAAAAATTTAAACATTTGATTGAAATTTAAATTATTAAATTAAAAGTTCGGCTTTTTGGTAGATAATTAATCCTCTTGGATGAAAATTCAACTTTTTGGTTGGAAATTATTCAGCTATTATTATTGGTTAAAAATTCACTTTATTTATTAAAATTTCACATCTGTAGGTTAAAAATGAAACTGTTTGTAAATAATTAATCTTTTTTGCTTTAAATTTGTGAAAATTTGGTTAAAAATTTTCTTTTTCTTAGTTAAAAATTCATATATTTGGTAGAAAATTCATTGCTGGGGTTCAAAATTTAACTATTTTATTTTTTTATTTATTTTTTAGTTAATAATTAATTTTTCAAACTTTAAATTCAACTATTCCACGTTTTGGTTGAAAACTTCTATTTTTTAGTTGAAAAATCAAATTTTTGATTGAAAATGCAATTATTTTATCAAAAATTTGTATGTTTTTTAGTAAAAAATTAATCCGCTTGGATAAAAATTCATTTTTTTTGTTTAAAATAATTTCTTTGCTTAAATATTTATTTTGATTTAGTTGAGAATTAAACTATTTATTTGAAAATTTATGTAAATGATTGATATTTTTTTCCTTTCCTTATCTAAAAATTTACAGAATTGGTTGTAAATTTATTTCTTTGGTTGAAAATTATTTAACTATTATTATTGGTTAAGAATTTATGATTGTTTATCAAAAAATTTATTTTTTTATATTCTATTCTGTTAAAAATTGAACTGTTATGTTGAAAATTCGTCTTTATAGTTAAAAAATTAAACGGTTTTATTTTGATATAAACTATAAATATTTGGTTAAAAATTCACATCTGTAGGTTAAAAATTTAACTGTTTGTAAAAAATTCACCTTTTTTGCTTTAAATTAAAAAAAAAAGATATTAATTGTCAACCAAAAAAATGAATTTTTATCCGTGCGGATTAATTTTTTACTAAAAAAACAAACAATTTTTTGATAAAATAATTGCATTTTTAATCAAATATTTGATTTTTCAATTAAAAAATAGATGTTTTTAACTAAAAAGTGGAATAGTTAAATTTTCAGTTTGAAAAACTAATTAATAACTGAAAAAAGATATTAAAAATAAAATAGTCAAATTTTCAACCCCAGCAATTAATTTTCTACCAAACATATGAATTTTTAATCAAGAAAAAGAAAAATTTCAACCGATTTTTTAGAATTTAAAGCAAAAATTTTTCTTTTTCTTGGATAAAACTATATATATTTGGTATAAAATTCATTGCTGGGGTTAAAAATTTAACCATTTTATTTTTAATTCCTTTCTTTAGTTAATAAATAAATTTTTGAAAATAATTATTTAACTATTCCACTTTTTGGTTGAAAACTTCTATTTTTTAATTGAAAAATCAAATATTTAATTAAAAATGCAATTATTTTATCAAAAATTTATATGTTTTTTTAGCGAAAAATTAATCCGCTTGGCTGAAAATTAATTTTTTTGTTTGAAAATAATTTCTTTGGTTAAATATTTATTTTGATTTAGTTGAGAATTAAACTATTTATTTGAAAATTTATGTAAATGATTGATATTTTTTTCCTTTCCTTATCTAAAAATTTACAGAATTGGTTGTAAATTTATTTCTTTGGTTGAAAATTATTTAACTATTATTATTGGTTAAGAATTTATGATTGTTTATCAAAAAATTTATTTTTTTATATTCTATTCTGTTAAAAATTGAACTGTTATGTTGAAAATTCGTCTTTATAGTTAAAAAATTAAACGGTTTTATTTTGATATAAACTATAAATATTTGGTTAAAAATTCACATCTGTAGGTTAAAAATTTAACTGTTTGTAAAAAATTCACCTTTTTTGCTTTAAATTAAAAAAAAAAGATATTAATTGTCAACCAAAAAAATGAATTTTTATCCGTGCGGATTAATTTTTTACTAAAAAAACAAACAAATTTTTGATAAAATAATTGCATTTTTAATCAAATATTTGATTTTTCAACTAAAAAATAGATTTTTTTAACCAAAAAGTGGAATAGTTAAATTTTCAAACCAAAAAATTAATTTTCTACCAAATATATGAATTTTTAACCAAGAAAAAGAAGAGTTTTTGCTATAAAGTTTAAAAATTCGGTTGAAAATTCTTCTTTTTCTTGGTTAAAAATTCATATATTTCGTACAAAATTAATTGTCATTGCTGGGGAAGCAATAATCATTGCTGGGGTTAAAAATTTAACTATTTTATCTTTAATTTCTTTTTTTAGTTAATAATTAATTTTTTAACTGTAAATTTAACTATTCCACTTTGAGGTTGAAAACATCTATTTTTTAATTGAAAAATCAAATATTTGATTAAAAATGCAATTTTTTTTTCAAAAATTTGTTTATTTTTTTGGTTGAAAATTAATTTCTTTGGTTTAATATTTATTTTGATTTAGCTGAGAATTAAATTATTTGTTTGAAAATTCATGTATATGATTGATATTTTTTTCTTTTACTTATCTAAAAAATTACTATAAATTTTTGTTAAATTTATTTTTTGAGTTAATAATTAATTTTTTATTTAACTTATCTAATTTTGGGTTCAAAACTTATGTTTTTTAGTTGAAAACTAATTATTTGAATTGACCTATTTTCCCTAAAATTGAAATTTTGAACCACTGTGATCCCTGTGATACTTTCAAGATAAATAAATAATAAGTATTCAATATTTTGAATAATTAAATTAAATATTAATATAAACATGCAAAATTATTATATATATATTTATATCCATTTAGTTTTATTAGTTTTACATTATTTATTATATTCTTTCACAAACAGATAAATAGATTATTTAAAATAAAGTCAAATCAAATAACAATATTTGATTGGGCCAATCAAATATTTTGTTGAATCAACCAAACTTTGTTTGATGCAACCATATTTTCACGTACATTCAAGAAAACAGTTTTCTTGGTTCAAAGCAATTTTTTCCTGAGTTTTTAAATGTGATTTTTCTGTTTGTGAAAAAGTTCATGTAACCCTAGGGTGATCCAAATTTTATTTTCGAATTTTTCGAATCCACAAAACACAATTAATTAATTTTGTTTTAAACAAAAATGATATTCACAGGTGGTGCAAGCTCCATAAAGTTTAACACGTATTTCCCATCAGAAAATTTTGTTTTAAATTTTATTCAGGATCGTCATAAATAAATAAATTGTTTAAACAATTTATTATTGTTTTAAGCAGTTTTTTCCTAGAATGTAGTTAGTAAGTCGCGGTTTTATAATAAATAATTAAAAAAAAAGAATTTACAAAACCTATTTCTATATTAATTATTAATATAAGATAGTTGCAATTTTTAAAAAAATTTGAACTTATTGTCCACTTTTCAATTAGAGAGAAATAATAATTATTTCAAGTTAGCAGCAATATTTTTTAAAAGAATTTATTATTATTGTTAATAATAGACTATTTAGTTAATGGTAGAAATTTCCGTAATAATACAAATGGAAAAAAGTAAAATTTGAATAATAATTAATTTAATTTAGGAACATTAATTGTCTGAAGAATTTATGATTATTGTTAACAATATTCTCTTAGACTATTGCTATAAAATTGCTGTTTTTCAAAAATGTTCCTTTTTTTGTCCAATTTTAAATAAAGGTGAGGTAAATAATTAATTAAAGTTAACAAAATTATTGTTTAAACTATTCATTGTTGTTTTTAATAATATTTAATTTGAATGATAGAAAGTTGCGGTTTTTTATGATTAATTCAATTTAGCAGAAATAATTATTTAAACATTTCAGAAAAACACTGCAATTTTTAGCATTATTTGAAGAGAATACTATTACCAATAATAATAAATTGTTTAAATAATTAATTGTTTTCGTTAAGATAATATCTAATTATGTTTTTAAATTATTATTTATCTATTAGAAACAATTCGAATATTTATCTAAGAGAAGATAACTATAAACAATAATAAATTGTTTAAGAAACTATTTTTGTTAACTTGCATTAAACATTACTGACTACGTGAAAAGTGGACAAAAATTAAAAAATTTCAGGAAAAAACCACAACTATATGGCATTAATATTAATTAAGAAATTTATAAACAATACTAATTTGTTCAAAGAATTATTTTTGTTAACTTTTAATAATTATTACTTTACTCTAATTTAAATGTGGACAAAAACTTTAAAATTTAGGAAAAAACTGCAACTGTCTGGTATTAATATAAAAGAAGATAATTTATTGTAACAAATATTTTTGCTTAATTCAATTTAATATTAAGGTCACTCCAAGTGAAAAGTGAATAAAAAGTTTAACATTTCAGAAAAACACTGTAATTTTTATGATTATTTAAAGAGAATATTATTAACAATAAAAAAATTGTTTAAGCAATTGTTTTTTAATTAGTATTTATCTATTAGAAACAATTCGAATTAAAAAAACAATAATTAGCGCCAAAAAGTTTCAGCTAATATTGACGATTATGAATCCATATAGAAAAACATTTTTTTTGCCTTATATTTTTTGCTTACTTTTATCTTATTTGTTATTATTTCTTATAATTTTCTTATTAATTTTTTTTTTAGAAAAAATTGGATTTATTTTTGTGTAGATTCGAAAAAATTTCCGGACGATATGTATACAAATTTAAACAAAAATGCCAAAGCATTTATGGACCACCCTGGTGTGACCCACACGACAAAAATATTTATTATTTGCATTACTTGTAGACATTTTTTAAGCCTACAAGCTTTTTTTATGTTGTGATAAAATTTTTGTCATGAGGGAATTTTTATTTGTCAAAATGTCAATTTTTTTGTTGCTCCCTTGTGAAGTCTGATCCTGTGATTCTGATGCTAACTGAAGTTAATCTAACTGACGTCACAATCCATTTGTGGATTATATTTTACAACCACACTCCACAATGTGGAATTTCCGTCGATGGAAAATTGTCTGTATATCCTTTTTGATCGATCTATTGCAAAAATGATCGGTTGAAAAAATGCAATTTTATTGCATTACATATATGTCCTGCTAAAAATTGGATAGACTGAGATTTCAGCTAAAATAATCTTAAATTTTGAATATTTCTAAAGATTTCTATTTTATTCCGCGAAATATTTTAGTCGTTTTTTAGTTTTAAGTAAATTTTATATTTGTCACTTCGTACTACACATGTGCTGAAAAGCTTGGGTAAAGTTAAAATCACAAAAAATAATTAATTATTAATAAATTTATTTTAAATATTTATCTATACTATTATTGATGTGCAGTTGAAAAAGTTTTTTAATCGACCAGTGCCCTGGTCGATGCAAAAACGGGGCAACCAATGAAGATCGCTTGAAAAAAAACTGAATGTGTACATTTCAAGGCCGTTCAAATAGGCAAAAGTTCAGTGCATATACAAACAAAGTATAATTTTCGTTAACAGTGAACTTTTATTCGAAATAGAAATTCTACACCAAAAATGAAGTTAGATAGGGAATAAAAGTAGGAACGCAAATTAAAAATTAAAACTTAAAATCACAATGAATAATAAATAATGAATAAATTTATTTTAAATGTGTATCTGTATTATTATTGTTGAGCAGTTTAAAAAGTTGCTTACTTGACCAGTGCCCTGATCGATGCAAAAACATCGCTTGAAAAAAAACCTGAATGTGTACATTCCAAGGCTATTCAAATAGGCAAAAGTTCAGTGCATATAGAAACAAAGTATAATTTTCGTTACCAGTGAACTTTTATTCGAAATAGAAATTCTGCACCAAAAATGAAGTTAGATAAGGAATAAAAGTAGGAACGCGAATTCAAAATTAAATTTTAAACAAAATTTTCCATAGTTAGAAATTTTCTATCCAAAATTTAATCAGGGTGTATTTCCAATTTAGTTTCTCACTAGAATAAATTTTGTTCTGTTTGTAGGTCCTCTGGATTTATGGAATTTGTCTCGATATGCTGCATACGACTTCGGGTTCTTCGAGTTTGGGAAACATCAATAATCGAGGATTCGCAATTGGATGTTCTCACAGTATCAGCAAAAGTATCTGCACTTTTGGGTCGCACTTGGTACCCAGAATGTGTACCATTCTATTAAAACCCAAATAAGATTTTTTTTGTTGATATTTTTTAAATATTTAACCGAATTAAGTATTAATTTAAAAAAAAAACATGCCACGAGTGAAATATCTGATTTTCATGTTACCTTTCAAGGCTGATTAGATTTACATTTTTTATAGTTTCCAAAAAATTTTAATAGTGTTTCAAGATTTTGTGTTTCAAATTTATTTATATCTAGAACGAAACAAATTTTAGAAACCTTTTTTCTAGTATCTTATAATTAATTTTAATATTAAGGAAATCAGTGTAGTCTTTATAAAATGTTTGTCAATAGCTTCATGATGTTATTTGTTGTATTGATATTTTATTAAATCTCATATCCTATTTTTTATTGTAATAAATAATTGTGCAGTAAATTGTAAATAGTTTGACCACTTTTTGTAACCAGTATATAGTAATAAATGTATTTTTTATGTATAATAAAAATTGTTTATTTAATAATGTATTCCTTATATCTAAGATATGTGTGAAAATGAATTTTTAACTTTTGAAAATGAATTGGTGTGACAGTTTTTTCGATTTTAATAAAAAATCTTTTGTTTCTTAACTTGAAAGTCAAAATTCGAAGTTAACGAACCTGGTGGATCATCCTTTTGAAATTTTGCAAAGAAATGTTTTTTTCAATGAAATTTTTCTTTTATATTCAAAATTATTTCCTTCATTTTAAAATTATTTTGGTAAATTTATAAAAGTGTATTAAAGAAAAGATTTTTTAAATCCTAAATTTTTTTTAGTATATTCAAAAATTAAAATTTCCTAGAAACTTTTTTTCAAATATCTTTCAAAACGTTTCAAATAATTCTTACAATATCGAAAAAGGAAGTAAAAGATTTTGAAGCAAAATTTTTTTAGGTCAACAAAAGTTGAAACAAATGACGGTGATTTCAATATTTAGAACTTAGATATTTAAAAATAAAATTTTTTTTTAATAATTAAAAACTTGAAATGATTTCCAAAAATTAAAAAAAAATCGTAGATAATTGAAGATTCTGAATATTCCAAAGATTTTGAAGCTTTTCAAGAATCTGAAATATTTTAAAGCAGTTTTTTTTTATTTTTCTAGAAATGTTGTAAAAATTAAGGAAATATCTGAATCAGCTCAAAAGATATTTAAAAGTATCAAAAAGATTAAAAAATAATTGTGAAAGTTAATAAATTATTAAATTAATAAAAGTATTTGAAAATAATCCCAATAATTTCCTAAAATTTCGAAAAACAATGTTGGAAGATTTCGAAATAAAATTTTTCAATATTTAAGATTACAAAAGTTAAAAAAATCTTCGTAAGTTCAATATTTAGAAAAGAAATATACAGTAGCTTTAAAAAGAATGAAAAATAGTTTAAAACTTATAATAATTTCAATAAAATTAAAGAAAATTGTAGTTATTTGAAGATGTCGAACACTACATTTTTCTGTTTTTTTAAGAATCTGCAAGATTTTAAGGCAATTTTTCTGAATTTTTAATAATTCTTTAAAAATTCTTGGAGAAATTCAGTTTAGTTTAAAAGTTATTTAAAAGTTTGTAAAAGACTCAAACATAATTTAAATCTTGGAAAGCATTAGAAAAAGGGCAGATAATGACATTTTTTTGAGGATTTCTCAAAAAGAAGCTTTTTAAGAATTTTGACAGGTTCGTTAGTGAATTTGAAATTGTCGCTTATTTAAAATAATAAATTCTAAGAGAAAATGCATCCAAGAAAATTATTTAGAGGAAGAGTGTAGAAGCTGAAAAATCCAGGTAAGTTAAAAATATATTTAAAAGTTTCTGAATGTTTAAAATAATAATATTTTAAATATTACGAAGTTTAAGAAAATTTTTGGTTTGAAAATTGAGCTATTTCGTTAAAAATTAAAAATTTGGTTTAAAAATTAGGCTATTTGGTTAAAAATTAGACTATTTGGTTTAAAATTAGGCTACTTGGTTAAAAATTAAGTTTTTTCTTGAAAATTCATATTTTTGCTTTCAAAATTCAGCTGATTTGGCTGAAAAAATAATGTTTTTGGATAAAAACTTATCCTTTTTTGTTCAAATTTCAGCTATTTGGTAAAAAATTCAAATATATTGTTAAAAGATGGTCTTTTGAAAAAAAATTAATTTTAATTTGTTTTGGCTGATCATTGATCCTTTAAAGTTAAGATGCAATTGTTTTTCATAATTTTTTTTTTATTCTTATTTTTACGTTGAAGTTAAAACTCTTTTGTAGATTTTCTGGAAAATTCCGTTTTTTGGTTTCAAACTGACCTATTTTGGTAGAAAATTTAACTTTTAATTAAAAAATAAAGTGTTTAGTTGAAAAT
>JAAAKG020137419.1:0-35501 GCA_010014905.2 Druon quercuslanigerum
AAGGATGTAGAAGAGGAATGGAGGATAAAGGAAGCTGGCAAGAGAATGTGGTTAAGATGCTAGGGGAGGATGGATGAAAAACATATTTACAACCCACAAATAACGATATTTAAATTAAAAGGCCAATTCTCATGCTAGATATTTTAACAACATTTTTTTCTTGATTTCCAACAAAGTAAATTTATTTCACAAACAAATAAATGAACTTTTAACTAAGAAAAGCTAAATTTAAACAAAAAATAAAATAGATACCTTTTAAATTACACTATTTTTTTTTACAAAAAACGAAAATTTTAATATAATAGTTTAATTGCTGACAAAATTAGATTAATTTTCAACTAAAAGGATAAATTTTCAAGATAGAACGTTAATTTTTATCAAAAAAATACCAGCTTTTAACCAAATAAATAATTATTCTAACTAGAAATGACAAATTTCAACCAAAAATCAAATGGTTACATTTTGTGTTAAAAAATAATATTGAACCACATGAAATAATTTTTATCAAAATACCTTAATTTAAATCAAGATTTTTCTACCAGAAAATAAATCTATAACAAAGTAAATCAACCCAGTAGTTTATTTTTAACTGAAAAAGGTCAAATATCGCCCAAAAATGGTACAGTTAAATTTTCAATAAAAAAAAATTTATCCCAAAATTATCCCAAAATTATTAACAAAACGGTTGAATTTTAATTAAAAAATGACCTTTCAACAAAATCCTCTATTTCTCTATAAACTATATTTATTTTCTACCAAATTGTTGAATTTTCAACCAAAATCATAAATCGTCAAAAAAGAAGAAGAATTGTCTACCAAAAAGAACATTTTCTAATAACTTTTCCAATTAAAAATTTAATTTTAACAAAAAATTAATTAATTTTACTTTCTTTTTGTAACATATTTTTAATTAGTTTTTTAAAAATTATATTTAAAAAATTTTTAATTTTCGAATTGAACCAAAGTGCACTTGATTTTTAATAGAAAACTTTTAAAATTAATGAACTAAAGCTTGGAGTGTTGAAAATAGAAAAATTTAAGGGTTTATTTAAAATTAAATTATTCTAAAAGTAAAATAAAGAAACCTAAGTTACTTAAAATAAATTATTTCAAATTTTGCATTACTCTTCTTAAAATTCAATAATTTTAATTTTAAGTAAAAAAATGAAGTCGTGTATTTGAATAGTTATTAATTCTAAAAACAAAAAATATCAAATTTAACATTCTCTAAAATTGCGAAAAGTGTTTATAAATTTCTCCACTTTATTTCCAGCATCACACAAAAGAAAACACTTTTTTTTTATCACGAAAAGTATATATATTTGAAGCACCTTAGAAACTCTCGATTCACCGATACAAGGCGGAATGTGAATGTACAAACGACGCCGTTCTAGGCAGCGTTGTATTATTCCAGAGCGAGAAATGCTTTGGCACGTACTTACTTTGGCTTTCTGAATAACCATCCATCCACGTCGTCCTGTCGAACTTTATCCGCCGCGGAAGCGTCCTCCGAATTCAACTTGTCTCCTTTAGTGGCGGAAAGAATTCTTGTATCCATCGTCGCAAGACTTTTTCTCGTGAGTTGCTCTGGAACAGACACGTTGACAAAGGTGAAAATCTTCCGCACCACTGCGATGCGATCTTCGAACACGGAACTTAATCTTATCGTCAATGACTTGATTCCATAAAGGCAGATTGCGACAATTTCAAAGATAGCCGACACGTCATTGCAAGCCCAATATACGAGTTCGAATTCATTTTTCATCAGATTCTTTTTTTCTTTCTCCTGCACTCTCATTCTCCTTTACAACCATACCCTGCACTCTCCTACATACACACTTATGCCCTGCACACTTCTCCTTTTTCACTTTTATCCTCTTGCACTATCATTTTCCTGTCCTCTCATCAGCACTCTAATTTTTCTTTACTCTGATCCTTTTCCATTCTCTTCATGTTGTACTTTTATTCTCTTCTCCTTCCCTGTTGCCATTCTTCACTCTCTTTCATTAACTCATTAACTTATTCTCTGCAAAAGTATCCCCTGCACACTTATCCTTCTTCACTTTTATCCTCTTGCACTATCATTTTCCTGTCCTCTCATCAGCACTCTAACTTTTCTTTACTCTAATCCTCTTCCATTCTCTACATTTTGTACTTTTATTCTTCTGCACCCTCATTATTCTGCACTCTTGTTCTTTCATCCCTCTTTCCCTAGTGCCAATATACCTTATTACCCTAATCTTCTTCTCCTTCCTTGTTACCATTGTCTACTCTCTTTCATTAACTCATTAATTTATTCCCTGCTAACATATCGCCTGCAAACTTATTCTTCTTCACTTTTATCCTCTTGCACTATCATTTTCCTGTTCTCTCATCAGCACTCTAAATTTGCTTTACTCTGATCCTTTTCCATTCTCTTCATTTTGTACTAGTGCCAATACACCTTACTACCCTAATCTTTTTCTCCTTCCTTGTTATAATTGTCTACTATATTTCGTTAACTCATTAACTTATTCCCTTTAAACTTATCCCCTGCACACTTATCCTTCTTCACTTTTATCCTTTTGAACTATTATTTTCCTAACCTCTCATTAGCACTCTAATTTTCCTTTACTCTGATCCTTTTCCATTCTTTTCATTTTGTAATTTTATTCTTCTGCATGCTCATCATTCTGCACTCTTCTCCTTCTATCCGCCTTTTCCTAATATCCATAGACTTTACTTCCCTAATCCTCTTCTCCTTCCTTGTTACCATTGTCTATTCTATTTTATTAACTTCTTTGTTCGTATATCACCTCCTTTTTAATCACTCCCTTACACACCCTTTCTGTGATCTACGCTTCTTTTACTCTCATCCCTACTCTTTTCCCTCCTACCTCTTTCTTACACTCTTCTCTTTCTCGCACTCTTCACTACTACCGTTACTCCCCGCTTTCTCCATCAACCACCCTTTTTTCTTATCTCTCACCGCCTAAGTTCTATTTTCTTGTACAAACCCCACTCTACTACGCTATCCATAAATTGCTATTCTCTCAAACCTTACTTCCTTAACCTTTTCTTACACTCTTTTTGAATTTCGTTTATCATTCCACCTCTGCCTCATACAACTGGACCCTAACATCCTAAATAACCTTTATTGTATAGGTTTTCGTCCTTGCCTTCTTATCCTCTGTCCTTGTCAACCTATATGTTACTATACAGTCTTTTGCATCTCTTCCTCTTTAGATACCCTTTCTATAACCTAATTCGCTCCATTTCATCACCCCTTACGCTCTAAAACACTAAAACCCCAACCCAAGAGAATATCCGGCACATTAAAGACACCCTCTCAGGTAATTCTCTCACACTATCTATTACAAACTTCCCAACTCTCGTAAATCTGCCCTTCTTTCGCTCACGTCACTAAACACTACAAATCTAAACTACTTTTATTTTATGCCCTTTGCACCTTTTAATTCATTTATCACACCCCCAAAGACAATTTTCTCAAGACATCCATTAAAAACTTCACGACTCTGATGCATCCGTTCTTCTTTCCCTTACACAACATTACCCTACGTCCCCCTCAAAATTACCCCCCCCCCCCCTGCTATATATGTTTTATCCTCGCCTGTATCATAATTTCTATTTTGCGCCAATACCTATGTTCCTATATGCCATTTTACCAAACCCTCCTTTTTCGCCATCCTACCTTTACCCTACTTCTTTCTTAAATCACCCCTCTTTCTTTGTACCTCTTATACTCTAGCCTTGTCTACAACTCTTATTTGTTTAAAAAATATGTCACTCCTTTTTTATATTTTTTACATCTCTCAGGAAAAACTTTTATCACATTCATTAAAACCTTAACCATTTTTATATATCTTTCCATCTTTCCCTTACGCCGCTCAATCAAATTTGCATTTTTTTACCTCATCCCTATGTCCCTAAACTTTATTATCGTTTTATTATATTTCTCGCCCCCCTTTAAGAAAAACTTTTCTCACATCCATTAAAACCTTGACTATTTTGATATATCTGTCTCTCTCTCCCTTACGCCACTCCATCAAATTTACATTTTTTTTCACCTTGCCCCTATGTCCCTGAATTTCATGTCACCACCCCCTTCCTCTAGTTAACCCATCTATAGCCTAATCTTCTGTCTGCCCCCCCCCTTTGAGCTATCTTCACAAGGATTCTAATCTCCCACAATAATATGCCACACTCCTTAATTTATCTTCCCCAACCAATTGTTCAAAATTCAATTTAAAAAAGTTCATAAATTTCCGGAAATTTTAGAAAATTGTTGGTAATTTTACAGGCAAATCTCGTAAATTAACATAAATTATCCAAAATTCAACTTTAAACATTTTTATTAATTTTCGAAAACTTATTAAATTTTTTGGTCAATTATGGTTACATAAAAGGTAATTAATGGCAATTTACCATAAATTGCCCAAAACTTAATTGAAACTTGTCTATACATGTCCGGAACTTTTTTACATTTTTGGTCATTTACGGTAATTTTACAGGTAAATATGTTAACTTAACATAAATTACCTAAAATTCCACTTGAAATTTTTTATAAATATCCGGAAATCTATGAAATTTGTTGGTAATTTATGGTAATACTACAAGTAAGTTATGGTAACTTACTATAAATTACCTAAAATTCAATTGAAAAATGCCTATAAAGATTATTAAATATTATATTATTATATTAAATATGCGTACCATAAGTTACAAAATATTCCAAGTTTAAAATGTTTATAAATTTAAGGATTTTTTTGGTAATTTACGGCAATATGATTAATTATATACGAAAACTTTCATAAGTTACCGCAAAATACTATATACTGCAATCAAAATTTCCTTCTGAGTTTTTACAATAAGTTAGTTGATTATCGTAAAATGCAAGCTCAGATGTACAATTTTCATTATTCAATTCTGACGTTATTTTTCACGCCCTAGGAAGTAAAAAGTACGTTTTACTCTCTAGGGAGTAAAAAGAGAAGTTTTATCCCTGCCTCATAGGTGTCGAAAACGGCCTAAATAATAAATTGTATCATTAAAAATCTATTTTTTGACTCTGAGCATCTGCGCCTGTTATACAAAATTTTATAAGCAAACACTTCAAATTTTTTTTTATACAAATTTTTTTATGTAGGCTCAATTATACTTATTATTCTACTGAAATTCAGTGATGAAGAAAATTATTTCAGAAAGATTTCCCGAAGTTCTATGAGTTTTCTTCATTCTCTGAGTTCCCGGAGGAGCCTGAATTCTCTAAGTTCCCTGAGTTGAAAGAGTTCCCTAAGTCCCCTGAGTTTTGTGACATCTCTAAGTTTCTGCAGTTCTTTTAGTTCCCTGATATCCCTGAGTTCCTGTATTCCTCTGTGCTAACTGATTTCACTCAATTCCTTAATTTCTCTGAGCTACCTGAGTTCCCTGAGTTCCTTGAGTTATCTGTGTATCACAAATTTCATGATTTACAAACTTCTTTGTATTTCCTATTTTCTAAGCAAGAGAGTTCCCGAAGCTCCGTGAGTTTCATTCGTTTCCTTAATTCCCGGAGGTGCCTGAGTTCTCTAAGTTCCCTGAGTTGCAAGAGTTCCCTGAGTTCCCTGATTTTTCTGATATCTCTAAGTTCCTGCAGTTTTTTTAGTTTTCTGAATTCCCTGAGTTCCTTGATTTCTCTAAGCTAACTGAGTTCCCTTAATTCCTTAATTTCTCTGAGCTACTGGAGTTCCATGAGTTCCTTGAGTTATTTGCTTGCCCCAAGTTCATGCTTTACAAATTTCTTTGTATTTCCTATGTTCTAAGCAAGAGAGTTCCCGAAGATCCACGAGTTTCATTCGTTCCCTGAGTTCCCGGAGGTGCCTGAGTTTTTTAAGTTCCCTGAGTTGCAAGAGTTTCCTGAGTTCCCTGATTCTTCTGACATCTCTAAGTGTCTTCAGTTCTTTCAGTTCCCTGACTTCCCTGAGTTCCTTGATTTCTCTGAGCTAACTGAGTTCCCTCAATTCCTTAATTTCTCTGAGCTAACTGAGTCTTTGAGTTCCTTGAGTTATCTGTGTATCACAAATTTCATGATTTACAAACTTCTTTGTATTTCCTATGTTCTAAGAAAGAGAGTTCCCGAAGTTCCTTGAGTTTTCTTTGTTACCTGAGTTCCCGAAGGTGCCTGAGTTCTCTAAGTTCCCTAAGTTGCAAGAGTTCCCTGAGTTCCCTGATTCTTCTGACATCTCTAAGTGTCTGCAGTTCTTTTAGTTCCCTGACTTCCCTGAGTTCCTTGATTTCTCTGAGCTAACTGAGTTTCCTCAATTCCTTAATTTTTCTGAGCTACTGGAGTTCCATGAGTTCCTTGAGTTATTTGCTTGCCCCAAGTTTCATGCTTTACAAATTTCTTTGTATTTCCTATGTTCTAAGAAAGAGAGTTCCCGAAGTTCCACGAGTTTCCTTCGTTCACTGAGTTCCTAGAGGTACCTGAGTTCTCTAAGTTCCTGCAGTTCTTTTAGTTTTATGATTTTCCTGAGTTCCTTGATTTCTCTGAGCTAACAGAGTTCCCTCAATTCCTTAATTTCTCTGAGCTACCGGAGTTCCATGAGTTCCTTGAGTTATTTGCTTGCCCCAAATTTCATGCTTTACAAATTTCTTTGTATTTCCTATGTTCCAAGCAAGAGAGTTCTCAAAGTTTCGAGAGTTTTCTTCGTTCCCTGAGTTCCCGAAGGTGCCTGAGTTCTCCAAGTTCCCTGAGTTGCAAGACTTCCCTTAGTTTCCTGATTTTTCTAACATCTCTAAGTGTCTGCAGTTCTTCTAGTTCCCTGACTTCCTGACTTCCTTGATTTCTCTGAGCTAACTGAGTTCCCTCAATTCCTTAATTCATCTGAGCCACATGAGTTCACTGAGTTCCTGGAGTCATCTGAGTGCCCCAAATTTCATGATTTACAAGTTTCTTTGTATTTCCCATGTTCTAAGCAAGAGAGTTCCCGAAGATCCGTAAGTTTCATTCGTTTCCTGAGTTCCCGGAGGTGCCTGAGTTCTCTTAGTTCCCTGAGTTGCAAGAGTTCCCTAAGTTCCCTGATTTTTTTGACATCTCTAAGTTCCTGCAGTTCTTTGAGATCTAACTGAGTTCCCTCAATTCCTTCATTTCTCTGAGTTACTTGAGTTCCCCGAGTTCTTTGAGTTATTTAAGTGTCCCAAATTTCATGATTTACAAACTTGTTTGTATTTCCTATGTTCTAAGTTCCCAGAGATCCCTGAGATCCTCCAATTCAGAGTTGCCTGAGTTCCCTGAGTTCCCTGAGTTTACAGAGTTCCCTGATTTTCATTTGTTTCTCAATTTACCAAAGAGTTCTCTGAGTTCTTAAAATTTCTGAGTTCTTATAACACAGGACCACAAACCACCTAAGCTTGAAACATAAGAGGGAATAGGTGTGCCTTATGTTTTATAGGTCGCTAAATTATGATCCGATGTCCGTTTGATGCCATCAGGTCAGTTCAAGGTCAAACCTACAAAATTCATTCCTAAGCAACTAAATCAATGTACCTTTAGGTTTAAGTCGTCGCTGAATGCAAATCCGGTCTCCGTTTGACGCCATCAGGTCAGTCTCAAGGTCAGTTCAAGGTCACATCTACAAAATTCATCGCTAACAAACTAAATCAGGGCACCTTTAGGTTTAAGTGGTTTCTGTTTTCTTTTTTCCGTTTAACCGATTTCCGCTTGACGCCATCAGGTCAATATCAAGGTCAGTTCAAGGTCACACCTACAAAATTTATCGCTAACCAACTAAAGCAAAGTACCTTTAGGTTTAAGTGGTCGCTGAATTCGATTTCGGCATTCGCTTGATGCCATTAGGTTCTGTTCTGTTTAGAATTTGTATCTTTTTCTTTCAGTCTTGATGCTAGGAGTTCTGCATTTTCCTTAGAAAGATCCAGATCTCGAACTAGATCGCTTAGTTCTTCATGGTTAGAGTATTCTTTTTTATAAATCTCACTATCCGATGCGGACTCTTTCTCTAGATCATCTTCTCTACCTTCTCCATTTTCTGACTCTTCCATACTTATCATTTGGGAAACTTTGCTTAAGTTTGTGTATAGCTTAAGACTAGTCTCAATGCTAGATTTATATTTGCGTTTAATATTTTTTAGAATTAGGTTTGTTTATAAGTAGGTTTACTAAAGATTGTATCTATTTAGTATAAATTTTAATCAGTTTGATTTTTGGAAAATATCCCTTTAAACCACCTTGTCTCCTTTACCATGCCACCTTGCAAGACATTGAAGGCATTGTAAAGACAATAAAAAAAAATTGTATCTCTCTACCTATGATTTGGCGTGAGCCTTCAGGTCATGAAACCATACTTTACACACCACATAAACCTAGCCTTAGCGCCCTCGCTTTTGTAACGGGTAAGTTCTAAAAAAAGTGGTACCTCTACGTGATTTAGAATGGGTAACGCTGAAAGCACTTCAACTAAATTTAAAGCGTTTCTCGCGCAGTACTGAACGAGTTCAAATTTAATTTATATTAATAGTATCTGTTATCATAGCATTTTTAAATAGCATGGTTAAAAATTCTAAGCAGCACCGAACCCACATAAAGAGTCTTCAGATTTTTTCAAATTTGATCGTTAAAATCTCTTAAAGCTTGATCTGAAGATGTCCAAACTAGCTCTAAATTTAAATTAGGCTACCTTATATAAACAAATAAAAACAATACAAACTCTAGATTTAGTGGTTAAAACTTTTGAGGGTTGTGGTTTTGTATGTTTGCGAGTGTGGGGATTTACGGATATGTGGATCTGTAGATTTGTGGGTTAGTGAGGGTTGTGAGTTTTTGAATTTGACATTTATAGGCTTGAGGTTTGTGGGATTAGGGTTTGTAGATTCGCGGTTTTTAGGCTTAGAGTTTTTAGGCTTGAGGTTAGTTGACTCCTAATTTTTAGACTTGAGGTTTGTGGGATTAAGGTTCTAGGCCTTTATCGTAACGTTATGGGGTCAAACAAACCCCGGATTTAAAATCAGCAAGCCCTTAAACCTAAACGTACCCTGATTTAGTTGGTAAGCGATGAATTTTGAAGGTTTGACCTTGAACTGACCTTGTTACTGATCTGCCAGGGTCAAGCGGATATCGGATTCGATTTCAGCGACTGTCTAAACCTAAAGTAACTCTTATTTATTTGGTTAGCGATTAATTTTGTAGGTTTGACCTTGAATATGACCTTCATCCTGATGGAATCAAACGGACATCGGATTCGAATTCAGCGACCCCAATTTCCTTAATTTCCACTGATCCCTGAGAACCCTGAATTCCTTTAGATCCCAGGTTTTCGAAATTTCTCTGAGTTGCCTGCGTTACCTTAGTGACCTTAGTTTCCTGAGTTACCTGAGTTATGAGTTGTGTATTGTGACTTCCTTTCCATGCCTTTTTTTCGTAAAGAATAAGTTCGATGAATAAACGGACGGACAATCAAACTCATCTCAAAGAGTTGTTGTCTAAGGCAACCAAATCCGAGAAATCAAAGTAATTAGAAATGAAAAATAAAAAGTTACACCAAACCCTCGCTTTCAGTCAAGTTTCGGGGGTTGCCTTCAAATGACCTTGAACTGATTTCGGGGGGATAGAAACGTAAACAATGAGGGCCTCCTGACTCGTTTCCAAATAAAATATATATCTATGTATATATAATTTCGTAACCGCTCTCGCCCTACTCCCCTGAGAAACTACGTGAGCCAGCAGTTCTAGGAAGACCGAGAACGGGGTGACTGAAAGCGAGAGTTTGGTGTATTTCTATTTCAGTCTAATTTTTTTTTCTTGGGTTTCTATTGTCATTCCCTGAGTTTCCTGTATTCCCTGAGTTTTTAGTAGCAACTTCTGAATTGTGAGTTGTGTATTTTAAAATTTTTTCACTTCCTCTTCTAGTAACAAAATTACAACGTACGAACGGATGGTCGTTCCCTTTTCTTTTGGTTTTCGTGAATTACTATAAAAAATGTAAAGTAAAATTATTATTTTTTTATGAAAATGTAGATTTAAGACTAGTTGTATATGATTGAATATTGCAATTCCACAGTTGTGCCCTAAATCAGTGAGGTGTAAAAGCCGACATGGTTTTTATTCAATACTGGAAGCGTAAATAGATATTTGGCAGAGGAACAATTTTTTTATATTGATTGAGGTTGGCTGATTGCAACCACTCTGATACAGAGAGTAAACTAGAATTTCAATTTCAATTTAGTTCAAGTAAACTTTTCACATCTTTTTATATAAAACAAAAAGTCTAGCAGCAAAATCAATAAGAATTGGTTCATCCAACAAGTATCCTCTTTCTTTTCGAGACTTAAATAAATAATAGCTAGAACAGCTTTCGGCAGTTTCTTGCGGAAAACTAATACCCGTTTCTCCTCTGATACAAAGCCAGAGAAATACGAGCGGTCTTCATCAAATTGTTCGATGTCGAAAACTACAGCTTACGAGAGACGTCAAGCTTACCTTCGATAAAATACAATAAGGCTGAGAATATTGATTAAACTTCTACGGATATTGAATTTCATATCATTCAAAATCCACCGCCTTTGTAAATTTAAATTACCAGAAAATGACAAATTATAGATAATTAATAATAAATAATAAGGTTATATTTTTTTACTGATTCATAGTCATATTTAACTAATTTAATTAGTGGGGAAATTGGCCTCTGGGGAATAGAAATAAGCTAAGAGGAGTGTTATCTGGGAAAATAAGGTGTAGGATAGTGGCGGAGATAGGGACAATATAAAAAATGAGTAGTGGGGAAGTAGGGGAGCGAGGGGAAATGAAGGCGGAAATGTAAGAGAAGTGATGAAAAATTATGGGACGGGAAGTAGAAAGATTTGGGGAAATAAGGGGAAATGAGAGCAGGGTAAGTAGTTATGTGAGGGGAAATTAGGAAGGGGAGTAGGGGGATCATTTGAAGTAAGAAAGGCTAATAAGGGAAGTAAAAGGATAAATAGTAAGGTAGTGTGATTAACTAGGGAAGGGAAGGTGACACTTATGAAGGGAAGTAGGGAAAGGGGAGTATTAGGAAAATTAAGGAGAGGGGAATGTAGATGAGGAAAGTGTAGGTGAAGAATAAGTTTGAGATGGGTGAAGTGTGGTAAGGAGTGAGAGGAGAGGAGAGAAGAGAAAAAAAATTTATTCTATTTGAATATTAAATTGTTTAACTGCAAAATCAAAGCGTCAACTCTTCTAAATGTACATTGTTTAAAAGAAAAATTAAACAAAATTAAAAATCTTAAATTTATGATACTTTTAATAATGTAAAAATAATTATTACTAAATATCATAATTAGTTTATTATTTGTAATAATTTTATTTCATTGTCAAAAAGGAAATTCTGGTATTTAACTTATTTTCAAATTAGAATCGCAACTCTTTAAAATTTTTAAATATTGAATAAAAATTTAACTGAGTTAAAGAGAGTAATATTTTTTATTACAGACATTTTCCTTTAGATGAAACGAAGGAATTCTCAGTCTTCAATTTTTTTAAATCGGAAGAGAGGTAATTATTATTTAAAACATTTTTATTCAGTTCAAAGATATGAAATTTTTCTATTTGATTCATTTTGTGAATTTAAGGACGGAATTTCTTGTTTCAATATATTTTGAATTTAAGTCAAGAAATTTTTCACTGCTAACATTTTTCTGTATTTACAAGAAAGGAAAACTTGGTTAACATTTTTTCCTGAATTTAAAGAGGGGATTTATTTGTTTTTAATTTTTTTCAATAGAAGCGAGGAAATTGTGGTACGCATTCTTTTTTTGAATGACAAAAAAAATTTTATTATTTAAACAATTTTATCAGTATTTTAATTAAGATAACGTGGGCAGCTTATTTATTTTTAACATTTTTATCAAGTTAGAGGTGAGTAAATTTCGATATTTAATTTGTTTTTGAATTAGAATAGTGTCTTTGTTAATTTTCACACAATTCTCTTCATATAAAAAGGAAGAATTTTTTTCAAATTTTTTTCTGAATTAGAAAAGAGATATTGTTTATTTTAATTAATTTCAATTATTTTTAAGGAAGCTAATTTTGGCATATAATTCTTTTCTAAAATTTAATTCGGTAACTTTTTATTTTTAAGATTTTGGTACATATGTTTTTTTAAGGGGAGAGAATTTCATAATTTTATGGTTTTTCTTGAGATGAAAAAAGAGAATGTCTTTATTTATTTTTATTAATTAGGAAAAGGGCATTCTTTATTTCAAACATTTTTATTTAATTTAAAGGGAGGAATTGTATTCTGAATTGAAATTGCATTTTTATTTAATTTTTAAAAATTTTGCTTATATCTTTTTTTCAATTCCAGGGGAAAAAATTTTTATTTTAATATTTTTCTGAAGATAAAAAACCAGAAGATTAAATTTTTTTTTCAAATTATAGAAGAAAAATTCTTTATTTTAATAATTTTATTGAAATAGAAACGAAAACATTTGGAAATTTTGATTTTTTTCGGAATTAGACGATGGAATTTTTTATATTCAAGATGTTCAGTGAAAGGGAAAATCTTTTGGTTTAATTTTTGCTGGGTAGTTTTAAACTTAAATTATTAACTTTACATATACTTTTTATGTTAGGAATTGTGCAGTTTTCCATACCTAATTTTAAAACAATTTTCTTTTTTACGGATTTTTTGACGTTGCTAAGTTTTTAAAGCTTGAATTAGGAAAATTAATTTTCTATTGTTTACTCTTAATCGTTAAAAATTTAGATTATTTTCTTAAAAATAGTTCTAATGCAAAAAGAATCGATTACCAAAAAAAGAATTTTTAAATTATTTTTAGAACCAAAAAATAAATAATAATTCAGTTTTTTTCTGAGTCGATTTTTTCTTACTATCGCCTCTTACGAATTTGCAAAAATATAAGTAATGTTAAATGTGATAAAGGAAAGTAGGCAAAGCAAGGAGAAGTAAGTGAAGAAGTAGTAGGAAAAGGGAGATAAAATGAGGAAAGTGGAAGTAGAGGAAGTAGGAGAAGTAGAGAAAATTATTGGAAGGACAGAAGGCTAGTGAAAGAAGAGAAGAGAGGGCTATTAAGGAAGTGCCTGTGATTAGGGAAAGGTAAGTAATGTCTGTAAAGAAAACTAGGAGAAGGGGAGCACGGAAGCTAGGGAAACTGAACGGAGGGGAAGTAAGAGATATTAGGGCAGGGAGAAGTAGAGGAATTAAGGGAATATAGGGGAAGGGTAAATTAAAGAAAAGTGAGTAGAGCTAGAAGTGGAAGAGGAAGTAGTATAAGTTAGGAAAAATAAGTCAGAAGTAGGAAAAATTATGGGAAGTGACGGAGGTTTGTAAGGGACGTGAAAGGAGAGTAAGTAGGGCATTGAGGATAATTAGTGATAGAAAAGTACTGGTTGTGTAGGGAAGTAAGGTTAGGGGAGTGTTAGCTAAGAAAGTAAGGAAAGGGAGAAGTGGAGAAGAAAGTGAGAAAAAACTAGGGAGAAGGAGTAAGCGAAATCATTGTTAATGAGGTAGGCTAGTAAAAGTAAAAAGCAAGTAAAAGGAGTAATAGTAGGGTAGCTCAGGTAAGTAGGGATAGGAAAGTAATGGCTATGTAAGGTAATAGAGGAATGAGAGTTTTAGTTTAGAAAGTGAGGAGACGGAGAAGTCTAGGTGTATGTAGCAGTGAAAGTGAGTTTAAATTAGGGAAGCGGTAGGGAAAATAATTGTAAGTGAGGATGGCTAGTAAGAGAAGTAAAAGAAGAGTAAGCAAGTTCTTGAGGATAATTAGGGACAAAAAATAATCGCTGTGCAGAGATGTACGGTTAGGAGAGTGTTAACTGTATATGTTAGAAGTGAAATAAGTGGATGGCAGAAAGCAGTAGAGAAGATGAGGAAACTTTTAGGAGAAGGAGTAGGAGAAACGATTGGTAGCGAGGAAGGCTAGTGCGGGAAGTAAAAAGAGAGTTAGTAAAGTAAAGGAGCACGTTACGAGGTAATACAGGTATTGAAATGGGTACGAAAACAAGTGAAAAAAGTAAAAAGAGGGTTATGACTAATCTATTTCTAGTAAGTAGTGGTTGGAAAATAATTTCTGTGCAGGAAAGTAGGTTTAGGGCAGCGTTATCCAAGGAAGGGAGTGGAAGGAGAAGTGTAGGAGAAATTAGTAGTTCAAGTGAGATTAAATGAGGAACGGGTAGTAGAGGAAATGATTACAAGTGAGGAAGGCTTGTGCAGGAAGTAAAACGATGTTAGTAGGTTAGTGTCGATGAGTAGGGGAAGAAAAATAATGGCTATCCAGTGAAGTAAATCAAGAAGCGTGTTAGCTGGAGAAGGGAGGAGAGGGAGAAGTAGAGGAGGAAGTAGTAGGGGAAGAGAGGGATTAAATTTGAGTTGTGGGAGGGGGTTCTATGGTAGGAGAGAGGAACGTAGGAATATTAGGTAAGTAGAATATCTGAACGATTAAATCAACTATTTTTTATTTTTTTAAACAATTAAACCTATCTCCCTTCTTTTTGAGCTCTTTCTGCTCTGTGGTTTCTGTACCATCGACAATAACAAAATATTCAATCTTCTCTTAGCAGATTTCACTTAAAACAAGTAGAACGGACTTTATATCGATAAATAAGGTAACTCTCAGTAACAGGAATCGGTTTTGGCACGATATCAAGTACATCGTGTATGGATAAACTTTAATCTCCATGTACGACCCATGTGCAACAGTAAATCCGAGTACACTGTACGAACACTATTGGCATATTCCACCCTTTCGTGTCGAGACCGTTAGGATGTCGAGTACACGGAAAACTCTTCCCAAGTGACCAACAAATTTTCCCGATTTTAAAAATAATAACTAACTTAATTCCACGAAAAAAAAAACGAATTTTTAAAGAAAAATAGTTGAATCCTCAACCAAATAGATGAATTGTAAACAAATTGTTAAGTTTTCAATCTAAAAAGTACAATTTTTTATAAAACTTATTTTTTTATGTTTTTTTTAACCAGATAAATATCGCAAATAATTTTAAGGTTATTCTTTTTTGTCTACTGGTCTAAAATAGATTTTTTTATATTGATTCTTTTTTTTAAGTTGTAAAAAAATGTCTAACTCCGCTGGGATCCGAACCCAGGTCTTTCCGCATGCCGGTGTGATTTTATAAATCAGTTGAATTTTAAACCGGAAAAGAATAATTGTCATTTATTTGTATTTATTCTTTTTTTTAATCAGGAAAATGAATTTGCAGTGAAATAGTTACATTTCCAAGAAAAAAAGGTTTATTTTCAACAAAAAACTGAATTGTTGAATTTTTATTTTAAAAAAAAATCATTTTGAACAGCTAATTTTACTGAAAAAATAATTTTTAAAAAAACTTGGATTCTCGAACAATTACATGAATTTTCAGGAAACATGATTAATTTTCTACCAAATAGATGAATTTTTAGACAAAAATGTTAATGTTGTTAATTTTTTTTTTACTTAAGAATACGATTTTTTCGAAAAACAGTTGTATTTTCTATTAATGAAGATCTTTGTTAACAAGATTGTTAAATTTAAAAAAAATTTTATCAAAATAATGTAATTTTTAACGAAGTAGTTTAATTTTCAACGCACAAAGAGGAATTTTCAACCAAAAATAGTTGCATTACAATGAAATATTTAAACTTTTACGCTTTTAACCAGTTTTAAGTAAAAATAAAAATTTGTTCGAATAATGCTGAATTTTTAACTAGGAAATTTCTTCTCTAGAAAAAAAGATAACATTTTTATTTAAATAGACTTATTTACAATAATGAAGTGAAATTTATTAACAACAAAGACAACTGTTTAACAAAATAGTTGAATTTTCATGCAAAAAATATGATTTTTTAAAAAGGATTTTTTTTTGTAATAAATATAAATTCTTTCAAAATAGTTAAATGTTCAACTAAGACAAATAATTTTAGACCAAAAAAGACAAATCTTCAACAAAAGACAGAAATCTTTAACCAAATAGTAGAATTTTTAAATAATAAAACGTTTAAAAACTCAGTTCATTTTTCATTCTACTAAAATGAATTGTTAACCAAATAGTTTAATTTATATAAAAATCCAGAAAATATTAAAATTTTAAACCAACACGGCGCTTTTTAAATAAAAATTATGAGCCTTCAGATTAAAAAATCAACTAAAGAGATGAATTTTCAACTAATGAAATTCTTCTTTTTTTAAATTAGTTTAACCTTCAAGAAATTAGTAGATATTTTAACTAAGAAAATTAATTAATCACAAAACAATAATAATTTTGAACTGAACAAATAAATTTTTAACAAAATAGTAGAATTTGCCATCGTTCGAACAAATAATTTTCAACCAAGGATAGAATATTTACGTTTTCGTTGAAAAAAATTAATTTAAGTAGATTGTATTTTGTCTAAAAAAAGTAAAAGTTAAAGAAAAATAGATGATTTTTTAATCAAGCATAAAAATCTTTAACAAACTATTTCAAATTTCAACCAAAAACAGAATAGTTCATTTTTTGTTTTTGCTAAGAAAAAGAAAAAAAAATTTCAACCGGTCGAATGTAACGAAAAAATATGAATTTTTAAGAAAAAAATTGACATATTCTCCAGAATAATGAATTTAAAAAATGAATAATTTGTTTACACAATTAGACGAACTTTTAACAAAATAAATGAATTTTCTACAAATTAATTGAATATTCAACTCAGAAAGAAAGAAAATTATAATAAAAAATAGAATAGCTACATTTTCGGATAAAAAAGATATTACAATAAAAAAGTAAAATATTTTTTAAAAAAGTTTAATTTTAAACAAATAGTATAATTTTTAACCAAAAAGTTAAATTGTCTACTAAATTGTTAAATTTACAAGCCAAAAGGTTAAATTTTCGATTAAACAGTGGAATTTTTGACCGAAGAATATGAATTTTGAACAAAAATTTTAATTAGACCAAAAAGTTTAATTTGTAACTAAAATTAACATTTTCTAACGATTACGCATATAAAATATAAATTGTTAATAACAATTTTTTAATATTTTTTTTGTGGTTGTCTAATTATTGGTGTTAAATAGGATTTAAAATTTAATTTTAGTCTCATTTAAATTTATTACATTTTTTTTATATCCTTGAAAAAATGCAAATTAATGATTTTATTTTACTTTGTCTCTATTCCCCTCTTTATAACTTTTTAAACAATTTCCCTTTTTTCCCGTTTCCAAAAAAAATTTTCTATTTAGTTTTTCTCTTAAATGTAATCTGAAATAATAAAATCCAATACAAAAATCTAAATATCTTTTTTAAAAAATAATTTTTTTTGTCTAATTTCAAAATCCTATTGTCAGGCTGTTATATTTTCGGTTTGGAATTCATCTTTGTAGAATCAAAATCCTACTATTTTTGCACCAGATTTAAATATTTTATTGCAAATTTGTCTTTTTCTTTTAAAACTAATTTTCTGAACAAAAAATTAAATCCATCCAATTTAAATTGAAAAATAAACTACTTTATGAAAAAATAATTTTATCGATTAAAGATTGAACCTTGTTTATTGAAAATTCAATTTTTGTCTTGAAAAGTAATTTTTTTTAATTAAATTCAAACCATTCTATTTTTAAAGAAAAATAAAATTTTTCAACTGAAAATTTAATTATTCCGTTCTTGGTTGATAAATGATCATTTTTCGTTAGAAATTTAATAATTTAGATTGATATATTTTGTTATAAATTCGCATTTTTCGATAGAAAATTAATCTTTTTGCGGAAAAATTTGTCTAACATTTAAAAGTTAAACTACGTTGTTAATTATTTATTTTGATAAAAATCCATCTCTCTGGTTAAAAAATTTAAATATTTTTTTCTACACTTGTTTCTTTTTTTTAATCAATGTTTTTCAACTACAATTTGAATATTCAATTTTTAGTTAGAATTTATCGTTTTTAGTTTAAAATTAAACTATGCGGCCAAAGGTTTGACTGTTTTGTTGAAAATTCCTCTTTTTCAAAAAATGAATCTGTTTATATTGAAGAACGGACAATTTTGACAAAAATTTATTTATTTGTTGAAAATTAAATTTTATTTTTTGAACATTTAGATTTGTTTGATAGAAAAATCGTGAAAGCGAATGCAAATGCAAATTTTTTTGTTAAAAATTTATTTCTTTCGTTAAAAATGTATCTATATTGGCAGAAAATTATTATTGCATGGTTAAAAGTGCTATATATATTTATTTAAAAAAAAAAAAATATTTCCTAATTTTGGTATAAATAGCCCTATTTTTCTGTTTTCAGAGCATTTTTTTCTTTTATTTTAGATATTTATGAAATGTAATAAAAAAAATAATAAAAAATAATAATAATATTTACAATTTTTAGACAAGGTGATTTTTCACAAACATAGGGGAATAGTAGGAGAATAAATTATTTTAAATGAAATAAAATTAAATATATCGCGCTTTAAATTTCAAGATCAAATATATTGCATTTTTAACAAAATATTTGAGTTTTTAAATAAATAAATTTTTCATCCTAAATTTTTAATAGATATAAATAAATTAATTTTAGACCAATCATTTGCATTTACAACAAAATAATTAAATTTTTGAGCAAAAATGAAATTTTGTATAAAACAGTTTAATTTTCGATTTCACAGGACAATTGTTTTATCTAAAAATATTTACTTCTAAGAAAGAAGTTTAATTTTGGATAAAAAGGCAGTTTTATTTAAAAAAATCGTTGAATTTACATTAAAAATAATTAAATTTTCAAGAAAATAATGGAATTTTGAACAAAGTGGTTTAATTTTTAATAAAATTGTTGAATTTTTAAAAAATATTAAGCTTCAAACCACATATCATTTTATTTTAAATAAATAGTCGAATTTTCTAGCTTCTAGTTGAATAGAATAGTTAAAGTTATTTATAAACTAGATTTTAAAGAAAATAGTAAAATTTTTAATCCAGCAGTTGAATTTTAAACTAAATTGTCCAATTTTTTTAACAACCAAAATTAAACCTTAAACCGCTTAATTTGAAACAAATATTGGAATTTTCGACCCAAAAAGAAAATTTTTGTAGGAGACAGAATTTTCAACAAAAACATATGAATTTTTAAACAAGAACTGTTCTACCGGAAACGATGAATTCTCAATCCACAAGAAGAAATTTTTGAGAAAATAAGAGAATTTTAAACAGAAAAGTTGATTTTTTTACCAAAAAATAATAATTTTAAGCAAGCATTAAAATTTTTAAAGAAATTAATAAATTATTAACAAAAAAGTCAAATCATCGATTAGCAGCCAAATTGTCAACCAAATAGTCTGATTAAAAAAATTAAACTTTAACCAAAAATAGTTGCATTTTTAATTAAATAGTTCAATTTTGTTTAAAAGATGAATTCTTTTGAAGATTAAATTTTTAAGAAAAAAAAATAATTTTCACTAGATATTTAAAGTTTCTGAACAACAATTTGAATCCAGAAGAACAATTTTTTTTTAAATTCGTGTTTTTAACAAAATGCTTAAACTTTTGAGCGAAAAAGACGAATTATTAACAAAATAGTTGAATTTATTAAAAATTAATTAAATTTTCAATAAAGTAAAAGACGAACTTTCAATACAAGAAGACGAATTTGCTACCCAAAATCGTCTTTTTAACAAAAGAGTTGAATTTCTGACAAAAACATGTATTTTTAACATAATAATTGCTTTGTCCAAAAAATAATGAAATTTTGAGAAAATAGTGGAATTTTCGGCCTACAAAAATGAATTGCATTTGTAATCCAATGATTGAAATTTTAAGAAAAATAGATGATTTTTAAACAATAAAGTTACATATAAACAAAAATGAATTTTAAAAAAATGATCGAATTTTGAAAAAATTGTAAATTTTACCGATAAACAACAATTTTATTTTTCTCCCAAAATAAGCCAAAAATGTTAAATGTGCAGTTAAAAATAATAATTAAACAAATATTCAAAGAAATAGATCATTCAAAAATATAAATAATTTTTGATAAATTGTTTCGACTCTTAACAAATAAATAGAAGTTTAAACGCAACAGTTAAATTTTTTAAGTAGAAAGATGAATTTGCAACCAAACAGTTGACGTTTTAACTAAAAACAATTGCATTTGTAATGCAATGGTTG
Organism: Druon quercuslanigerum; assembly: GCA_010014905.2. Lineage (NCBI taxonomy): Eukaryota > Metazoa > Arthropoda > Insecta > Hymenoptera > Cynipidae > Druon > Druon quercuslanigerum. The sequence goes on from JAAAKG020137419.1 coordinate 20,108, forward strand.
AAATTTTAAGGAAAATAATTGATTTTTAAACAACAAAGTTACATTCGAATAAAAATAAATTTTCAAAAAAGTGTAAACTTTAGCGAGAAAAATTTTATTTTTCTTCCAAAATAGACAAAAAATGTTAAATGATTAGTTGAAAATAATAATTAAGTAAATATTCAAAGAAATAGATCTTTAAAAAATATAATTAAATTTTAACAAAATGTTTGACTTTCAAAAAGTAAATTGAATTTTTAACGCAACAGTTTAATTTTTTTAAGTCGAAAGATTAATTTTCAACCAAACAGTTGAATTTTTAAATAAAAAATATATATTTTAAACTAAAAGTAGGATAGTCGAATTTTTAAATGAAAAAATAATTCTCAAACAAATAGATAAATTTTTTATAAAAATGTACATTTCTAACAAAAAGAAGATTTTTCAACAAAATAATTAAATATTTAACAAAATAGTTAATTTTATAACAAAATAATTAAATATTCAACAAAATAGTTAATTTTTTAACAAAATAGTGACAAACAAAATTTTAAGGAAAATAGATGTTTTTTAAATTTTAAATCAAATTTTCAAAAAATTGTAAACTTTAGCGAAAAACAATTATATTTTTCTCCCAAAATAGACAAATCTTAAATGTTCAGTTAAAAATAATTATTAAACAAATATTTAGAGTAATAGATCTCTAAAAAATATAAATATTTTTTAACAAAGTGCTTTGACTTTCAACAAATAAATGGAATTTTTAACGCAACAGTTTAATTTTTTAACTAGAAAGATGAATTTTCAACCCAACAGATAAATTAAAAATAAATATATATAAATTTTCAACTAAAAGTGGAATAGTTAAAATTTTTAATGAAAAAATATTTTCATCCAAATAGATAAATTTTTATATAAAAATGTGCATTTTCAACAAAAAGAAGATTTTTCAACAAAATAATTAAATATTCAAAAAAACAGTTAATTTTTTAACAAGAAAGTGGACCTTTTAACAAGAAAACAGTTGCATTTGTAATTTATTGCTTGAAATTTTAAGGAAACTAGATGATTTTTAAACAATAAACTTATATTTGAACAAAAATGAATTTAAACAAAAATCATTGAATTTTCCAAAAAGTGTAAATTTTAGCGAAAAACAAATGTATTTTTCTCCCAAAATGGACCAAAAATGTTAAATGTTCAGTTGAAAATAATAATTGAACAAATATTTAAAGAAATGGATCTTTAAAAAAAAAATTAATTTTTAACAAAGTGTTTCGACTCACAACAAATAAATGGAATTTTTAATCAAACAGTTGAATTTATAATTAACAATGATAAATTTTTAACCAAAAGTGTAATAGTTAAATTTTTAAATGAAAAAATAATTTTCAACAAAATAGATAAATTTTTACATAAAAATTGTGCATTTTTAACAAAAAAAGATTTTTTAACAAAATAATTAAATATTTAACAAAATAGTTAATTTTTTAACAAAATAATTAAAAATTCAACAAAATAACAAAATATTCAACAAAATAGGTATTTTTTAAACAAAATATTGGACTTGTGGACCAAAAATAGTTGGATTTGCAATTCAGTTCTTGAAATTTTGAAGGGAATAAAATATTTTTAAACAAGAAAGTTACATTTGAACAAAAATGAATTTTCAAAAAAATAATCAAATGTAAAGTGTAAACTTTAGCGAAAAAAAATTTATTTTTCTCCCAAAATAGACCAAAGATGTTATTGTTTAGTTAGAAAAAATAATTAAACAAGCTTTAATGAAATAGAGCTTCAAAAAATATAATTAATTTTTAACAAAGTGTTTCGAATTTCAACAAATAAATGGAATTTTTAAAGCAAAAGTTTATTTTTTTAAGTAGAAAGATTAATTTTTAATTAAACAGTTGAGTTTTTAAATAAAAATTATATATTTTCAACCAAAAGTGGAATAGTTAAATTTTTAAATGAAAAAATAATTTTCGACTAAATAGATAACTTTTTACATAAAAAATGCACATTTGAAACAAAAAAAAGATTTTAAAAAAAATTAAATATTTAACAAAATATTGGACCTTTTAACCAAAAACAGTTGCATTTGTAATTCAGTTGTTGAAATTTTGATGTAAATAAATTATTTTTAAACAAGAAAGTTACATTTAAACAAAAATGAATTTTCAAAAAAATCATTGAATTTTCAAAAAAGTGTAAACTTTAGAGGAAAATAATTTTATTTTTCTCCCAAAATTGACCAAAAATTCTAAATGTTTAGTTGAAAATGATAATTAAACAAAGATTCAAAGAAATAGATCTTTAAAAATTATAATTAATTTTTAACAAAGTGTTTCGACATTTAACAAATAAATGGAATTTTTAAAGCAACAATTTAATTTTTTTAATAGAAAGATTAATTTGCAACCAAAAAGTTGAATTTTTAAATAAAAAATATATATTTTCAACCAAAAGTGGAATAGTTGATTTTTTAAATGAAAAAATAATTTTCAACCAAAGAAAAAACTAAATTTTAACCCCAAAGATGAACCTGCTATTGTTACGCTTAATTTTTTTAAAATAAAAAAAAATCAGCTGAAGAGATGAATCTTCAACTTGTAAAATTAATTTTTGACAAATCAGTTTAACGTTTAACCGAGTAGTTGATTTTTCAAGTATAAATTTAAATTTTCCATAAAAAAGACGAATTTTTGACAAAATAGTTTCGAACCATGCTGTTGAATTTTGAACTAAAACTGAACAATTACCTGTTAAAAATTAAAAAATTAAGTTTTTAGTTGAAAAACTATTTGCCAGAAAAAATGAATATTCAATGAAATCATATATTATTTGATTTTTCCAAAAAATAATTAAGTTTTTAAAAAATTGCATAATTTTTAACCTACAAAATAATTATATTATTATTAATAATGAAACAATAAGTTTAATTTTAAACTAAAAAGCCGAATTTTCAATAAAATAAATAAATTAACTTTCAATAAAGTAATTGAATTTTTAACTAAAACTGATCCATTTTTAATTAAAAGTAGACAAATTTAGTTTTCAGCTACAAAAAATAATTTTCAAACAAAAAACTAATATACAATGAGATGGTTCAATGATCAACCATTATGCTATTTTTAAAAACAAATTATTTCAATTTTCTACCAAGTAGTTGAAAAAAATAATAATAATAATTCGGAACGAAAATTGTAATAGTTGAATTTTCAACGAAAATGATCAATTGACAGCCAAAAAGTCGAATAAGATTTTCAGGAAAAAAACTAATTAATAACGAAAAACGAAAATTTAAATAAAATAGTTAAACCTTAAACAAACAAGAAAAACTTTTAAAGTAGTTCAGTATTCAATAGATTGAATAAAGAAAACAGTGTACATTTTGTTATAAATAAAGCCAGGAGAACCTATTATTATGAAAATTAAAGGGCTCTTTCTCACATTTTATGAAAGAGATCCCTCAGCCTGTGGTCTAAAGTAATTATTTCCTAAGCTCGGAATCTGTATGCAGGTATCCTGTGTACATGATACGCATAAATCATGCGTCACACTAGATCTACGTATTATGTACATTCTGTGTACGCACGTGTGTCTACAACAGCTCTAATGAGACGTCGTGTATATAGGACAGGACGTGGTATTAAACACATATAACAATCATAAACTAGTATCCAGTGTGAGGAGGCACTATGTAAAGATGATATTACACATTCGCATTACATAGCTAATGTCACGTGTATCAAAATCTATTGGGGCAGTGCCAAACACTCCTTAAAAACTGCCCCCCCCCCCTACTCTTCTCCTTCTGCTTTCTCTATTTCTATCACATGGCTTTGATTTATCGAATTCTTACCTTTATCTTTGTATTAATTTTCCTTTTGGCGTTTTACTAATCCTAGTTTTAATGAAACATGGGCCAAAAGCCTTGAATGCCACTTTTACTTCTCTGCCAAACATGCGTCACCAATTCTAGCTTGTCCAGAATGGGGGCCAAAAACCGTTACCCCCACTTTTAGAACCTGTCCTCGTAGCTTGTCTGGAGCTTGCGCCAAACGCCGCCGCTTTCTCTAGAATGTTCGCCAAATGCCTCCGCTTTCTCTATAACGTGCGCCAAACGTTTCCGCTTTCTCTAGAATGTACGCCAAACATCTTCGCTAAATCTAGAACGTGCGCCAAACGTTTCCGCTTTCTGTAGAATGTACGCCAAACGTATCCGCTTTCTCTATAATGTGCGCCAAACGTCGCCGCTTTCTCTAGAATGTTCGCCAAACGCCTCCGCTTTCTCTAGAACGTGCGCCAAACGCCGCCGCTTTCTCTAGAATGTACGCCAAACATCTTCGGTAAATCTAGAACGTGCGCCAAACGTTTCCGCTTTCTATAGAATGTACGCCAAACGTATCCGCTTTCTCTATAATGTGCGCCAAATGCCTTCGCTTTCTCTAGAACGTGCGCCAAACGTCGCCGCTTTCTCTAGAATGTTCGCCAAACGCCTCCGCTTTCTCTAGAATGTTCGCGAAACGCCTCCGCTTACCCTAGAATATGCGCCGAACGTCTCCGCTTTCTCTAGAATGTACGCCAAACGCCTTCAACTCGCTCACTTATATTTCCTAACCTCATGACAATGGATTGGTTTTGCGCCAAATGCTATCACTTTCTCTACTTGTGTTAAATGTAATTATTACATTGAGTAGTGCGCCAGACACCTCCTAATTACATAACACACACCTTAGCAGCGCCAAACAGTGCGCCAAACGCCTTCAATGTTTTTTATAAGATTGCTTAACTTCGTAATATTGCATTGGTTCTGCACCAAACTCCTTCACCTTCTCCCTTATATTACCTATCCTCATTACATTTATTTGTGCGCCAAAAGCGTTTACTGTCCACACTTGTCTACCTTATCTATCTTGATTATATTAAGTCGTGCGCCAAACACCTCCTTTAAAAATTGTATCCATCCTAGCCTTACTGAAACTTGCGCCAAACGCTTTTACCTTCCCCGCTTTTAATACCTATCCAAATTTTATTAAGTCATGCGTCAAACGCAACCACGTTACACCTCATTTATCCTGACCTCAACGAAACGTGTGCCAAACGCCTGTACCTTCCCAACTTGTAATACCTATCCCAATTGCATTGAGAAGTGTACCAAACACCTCCACGTTACACCTCATCCATCCTTGACTCACTGAAACTTGCGCCAAACGCTTTTACCTTCCACTTGTGATACCTATCCAATTTACATTAAGTCGTGTGCCAAACATCTCCAGGTTACATCTCATCCATCCTAGCCACACCGAAACGTGCGCCAAACGCTTTCACGTTCCCCACTTGTATTAGCTATCAAAATTTAATTAAGCCGTGTGCCAAACATCTCCAGGTTACATCTCATCCACCCTACCCTCACCGAAACGTGCGCAAAATGCCTTCAACTTCCCCACTTGTAATACCTATCCAAATGACATTGAGCCGTGTGCCGAACACCTCCACGTTACATCTTATAAATCCTAGCTGCACCGAAACGTGCGCCAAAACTCTTCACCTTCCCCGCTTTAAATACCTATCCAAATTATATTGAGTCGTCCGCCAAACGCATCCACGTTACACGTCACCCATCCTAGCCTTACTGAAACTTGCGCCAAACGCCTTTTTCTTCTCCACTTGTAATACCTATAAAAATTACATCAAGTCATGTGCCACGTTACATCTCATTCATCCTAGCCTCACTGAAACGTGCGCCAACCGTCTGTACCTTCCCAACTTGTAATAGCTATCAAAATTACATTGAGTCGTGCGCCAAACGCCTTTACGTTACATCTCATCAATCCTCGCTTCATCGAAACGTGCGCTAAACGCCTTCAGTTACATTATCTATCCTCATTACATTAGTACCTGCGCCAAACACATTAATCAAGATTTTCAAAAACTTTTCAAAACCAAAAGGATTTCTCATTGGGTTTTACTTGTTAAGGCTTAATATCCATTTTTTCTTTGCGAGCTTTAGATTTCTCTTCAAACTTCTGAGCGGCTGACCATTCAGGGAGTAATACCACTAATCATAAGCCTATAAGCTGCTTAGCTCGCCATTCCAACAGTTTAACATTTTCACATTAAGTCCCTTGATTTAAAGCAAACCAGTTAAATGGTCAAGACAGATGCTTTTAGACTCTTATCCGAAAGAAGGAAAAAGTTAACTTATTATAAATGATTAATTAATTTATTTTAATTGAATTTTTTTCTTATTCAATTTTCTCTTTTATACTCTTCTTTTTATATTAGATCACACAGAGATTTGTAAGATGTAAATTAGAATTCTGTTAACTAGAAATAAAATTGTATTAACCGATTCCACATATTTTTTATCTACTTCTTTTGAATTAGGAAGTAGGCTAAAATACAAATTTCACGAAATAAAAGAACCTGGGACTGTATTCTTACCCTTTTTCAAATAAAAATCAAATGTGTGAAATTTCGTCCTGAGTAAAATTTTTTTCAGGAATTATGTCAAAATTTCCCGGAAAAACCCCCCAAAAATGTTTTTTCTTAGCTTACTTTAAAATTATAGTTTGCAATAATATTTTTACAAGATCCTGAAAAGGCGAAAAAAAATATTCGAAAAAGAAAATTTCCGAAATGATAAAATTGTCGAAATATAAAAATCCCGTCTTGTAAAATTTCCGAATAATAAAATTCCCAAAAATTTAAAATATCACATAATTTTTAATTTTTAAAAAGGAAATGGCTTGTTTATAAAATACCTGATGCTGCTAAATTTCCGACACAAGAAAATTATCGAATTTAAACAATCATAAACATTATTTTTTGTAATGAATTATATTTATTTATTTGAAATACAATACCTAAATCTTTTTTTTAATTGTATGTTTAGTATAATTGTTACAAATTATTGTTTTAATTTAAGATAATAATAATTTAAAAAATTCTCGAAAGAAAATTGCCGAATTGTAAAATATCAGAATGCAATAATCAAGTATTTTTATCCAATGAAAATCGTTCTTCATACTTGAGATTTTTTAAACTATTTTTTTAATTTAAAATAACAATAATTGTATAAAAATTGTAGAACAACAATTTTTAAACCATGGTCGCTTCAAATTCAAAAAATTCTCCCTAAATTTTCTTCAAACCTGATAAAATTTTCCAAACAAACTTTGCAGGAATTAATTAAGTATTGACTTATCTCTACTTTTCTGTGTTTAAAAAAATTATATTTATTAGAAAGTTTCTTTTAATTTAAAAAAATACTATTCACATTTTCATGAAAATTTTAATTCAAAAAGATTTTTTTCTATAATTGTTATCTTAAATTCAAACAACAATTTTTTAAAACGCCTAAAGATAAAAGAAAATAAATTCTTAGATAGAAACATTTGATAATTGTATTTTTAATAAATAAATAATATCCACTAAAAACAATTTTTAAATATTTTTAAAATTTCGAAATTTACTAGTTCGGTTTTTTTTTAAACTTGGCAATTTTCTGTGGAGAATTTTATTATTTAGGAATGTTCAGATTTCTCAATATTATGAATTGTCTAGAATTTTATTACTTGGGAATTTTTTTAAATTTTTAGGAATTTTATTATTCCGGAATTTAATTATAAGGGATTCTTATAATTCAGCAACTTTAGAAATTCTGAAATTTTATTACTCGGGAATTTCGCATTGTCAGGAACTGTTATTTTTCGGGATTTTTCAGTTGTCCAAGGAAAAACATTAATATAGGGTTTTGTTATTAAAAATGTAAAAAAAATTACAAATTAGAGAAACCGAAACCTATTTCTATGTAGAAAATTTTGCAATTGATTGCTTTTATAAGAAATATTTTATGTTTAAACTATAGAATATTAAGCTACATCAATTTCTAGGGAATAAAAAATGTTAATTTTTAGATTTTTAGAGTATAAAAACGCAATAAAATAAAAAAAATAAAATAAAACGGAACATACAAGAAAATTAGAAAAACTTCAAAATTTGTTTAAACAATACACAAAACTTTTAAGTTTCTGCAATTTTTTTAGCAATTCATTTTATTTGTTCTTTTTTTCATATAAAAATACTTTCCTATAAAAATACTAATCAAATTATTTTTAATTAATTTTTAATTAATTTTTGAAAATTTTTGAATAAAGACTATAAAGTGCCAAACCAGGTGGTTTAAAACTCAAAAATAGTGACTTGTTTATCCTCTTTCGATTTGTCTCTAGAAAGCTTGTTTTAATAAAAAAAATATAACAAAACATATATATTTTATAGAGATAAATAATTTAGAAAGTAAACAAATTTAATTGTTTCTAACAAATATACTAAACCAATAGATGGACTAAACGGTTTTTCGTAAAAAAATTATTTATTCCGTTAAATATCCCTAGACATAAGTTCATTATTTCTGACTATTCAAGGGCGAAGAGTTACCCAATTTCTAAGCTCTTAATCCGATTTTCGTAAGTTGATCCACAATTTTGAACGATAATGTACATAAAATTTTTCTCTGAATATTAAATTATTGATCCTAGAATGATCTATTAAATAATTGATAGTTCTAAAAATGGTTGGAAAAAACCCATTATTTGCAATATTACCCGTTTTTGTTGAGCTTTTGATGGTGGGAAAGCACAGGTAAGTCAGCAGTATTTTATGAGACCCTTTCACTTCATTTCTGGTAATACCTTGGAAGATTTATGAATTCCGAGCTTGCAGTGTCTGCTTACGGGGCCAAAGAAATTTCGATTATCATAATACATAACCTGCCAGCTTGTCTGCCGACGGCGAAACCCATTTTTTATTTTAAGTAAACTATGAGGATGTACGTATTGTGGACATAATGTCCCTTTTTTATAAATTGTGTTTGGCGATGCACCAGGTGTAAAACAAAGATTTTACATGAAGTATATAAAAAGCCGACAAAAACAAATTTTTTTGCGTAAACAATTTTAGGGAGCGTGTTTGTTTTATGCGACCTCACGAAACTTTTTATAGGATACCACTTCCCATAAATGGCTAAAATAGATTTAAGAAAATATTTGTTCGTTTAAAGCAATTATATTTGATTTAAAAAAATCAAGAATTTTTGAGTTATTACTTAGCCTTATCGAAACACAAAAGGAAGATTCTTAAGAAAGCAACTAACAAAGAGAGAAACTCTTGTCAAATGCAGAGAGTGTTAAAGAATAGCCTATTTTGAAACAGAAAAAGTGGCATAACTTTTTGATTTTTTAATTTAAACAAAAGTTCCTTTCCATTCTCTTAAATCCTTGCCTCTACTCATCCCTACCACCCTACTAGACCTAATCTCGCTTTCTCAGCTAACACTTCCTTTCCCCTCCTTCCCTTCCCCAACCATCACCTCCTCATCCTTACTCACTACTACTATCCTCTTAGCCAACACATCACTTCCCCTCACCTCATTCTTCTCATCACTAGTAATTTCCTCTCCATCTTATTCCTTCTTGATCTCATTCCCCCCTATGCTTATTTCCTATCATATATACTACTTCCCCTCCCCTCATTTTTCTTTGCCCACATCACTTTAACTGCATTTATTGCCTCATTTTCCATCACTTTTCCTACTTTCCCGCCACTTATTTTCACCGACTTTCCCTACTTCATCAGCCCTCACTTCACTATTTATTTCACAGCCTTTCGTCAAATTATTCCTCCTTTACTTCCCGAGCTAACAGTTTCTTTTTATAATATCCTTCTTCAGTCCTTACTTCTACAAACCTACTTACCGCCAGTACCCTACTAACCCTTCCATTACTGCCACTCACTACTCCTCTACTCAATTCTCCTCACTTCCTCTAAGTCTTCGCCACTAATTTCTCCTCATTTACTCTAATTTTACTCTCCTAATCTCCCTCATTAACCCTTCACCTCATTTCCTATCATTTATTCTAGTTACCCTACTATTATTTTTCCTAACTTCACCTACTTCTTCTCCCCTTATTCTCCTCACTCCCTCTTTATCTTTTTTCACTGTCACCTAATTTTCTACAATTTATTCTACTTAACCTTATCTCATTTTCCTGTGTGTTGGCAAATCAATAACTTGAAATCCGCGCTACAGAATATTGTCCACAATGCTAAGCTGCGAAACTAACTTCATAGCATCATTTACGTTATTCAAAAATTTTGTATAACTCTCTTTAACATTTGTTAATGTTGTCTGTTTAGTCATATTAACTGCACTGGATTTGCCCTAGTTTTAATACTTTCATACCATCACTTCCCCTACTCACCACCACTAACCCTCATTTGTCCTGAATTCTTCTAATTCATTTCTCCTCATCCCTCTCATTCCTTCTTCACTTTATATCCCAGAAACCTAATTTCCTATAACGTACGCTATTTAGCCTTAACTTATTTATTTCTATTTCCATAAATCTTCCTGAGCTAATACTCTCCTTTCCGTACTTCCCTTCCTTAGTCAAAAATTCTTTCCCCGTTATTTCCCCTAATTCCACTTCACCTCTTTTCACCCTTACTCCTTTCCCTTTCGTTTACCCTTTGTACCCTCTCCTTATTATGCTATATTTTCTTTAATTCCAGTACTTCCCCTCAATGCATTTTCTCTCTCTTCCCTCATCACTCCTTTTATTATTTTCTTACAATACCCTACTAGGTCTTCTCTTACTTCCACTCACCCCTCACCTAATTTCGCGTCACTTCTCCTATTTCGTCTACTTTCATTCTCCTCTTTACACCTGCTCATCCTACTCCTCTTACACCTAATTTCACTTTATTTCCTTCACATTAAAAACTTTCTTCTCCCCTCATTTCCCATTATTTCCACTGCTTTCCTCACACTGATTTCACCCACTTCCTATACTGCCTCTCCCCTAACTTCTCCCTCCGATTCCTACTCCTTCTATAAATTTTCTCTTCTTTTTACCCCTCTTCACACTTCCATAGCTCATAATAACTTTTCCCTACTTTCATTACCTAGCTCACAATATTACACTCCTGACATACCCTACTATCACATTTTCCCTCTCCTTAATCCTCCTCACTTGCCCTTTCCTTATTTCTCCTCACTGTCTCTCCTAATTCTTCCTCATTCTTCGTCATTAGTCCTTCACCTCCATTTCTTCTTACCTTATTTTTCCCTTCTACCATTCCCCCTTATTTCCGCTTATTTTTCGTAATTTCCTCTAATTTCCCCTTATGTTCCTAAACTTTTCCGCAACTTCTCGCAAATACTCTCTCCTCACTCCAATCTTCGCTTCCCATCCCTTTCCTTATTACTCCTTTTTCTATATCCTTCTTCACACTCCCTTAGCTAATACTCCCCTAACCTACTCCACCGTCCCAGCCCACACTTTTTCACTATTATTGCTTATAATCCCTCTTTGCTCCTTTTCATTCTCATTGAATTCCCCATCATTAACCCTCCTTATCTTCTTCTCATTTCCCTTTATTAACTTTACTTCCACTACTTCTCCTCCTCGCATTTTCCATCTCTTCTCTTACCTGTACTCTAATTATTTGTCCACACTACCCCACTAGGTCTTCTCTCACTTCCACTACGTTTCATTACACTTCCATCCCTGTTTGCTACTTTCCACCCTCACTAGATTCCCTATCATTTACTCTACTTATCTTCTCCTCATTTCCCTTTATTAACTTTACTTCTACTACTTCTCCCTCCCGCTTTTTCCATATCTTCTCTTACCTGTACTCCAATCATTTGCCCAAACTACCCTACTAGGCCTTCTCTCACTTCCACTACCTTTTACTGCACTTCCATCCCTCTTTGCCACTTTTTACCCTCACTGGATTCCCCATCATTTACTCTACTTATCTTCTCCTCATTTCCCTTTATTAACTTTGCTTCCACTACTTCTCCTCCTCGCATTTTCCATCTCTTCTCTTACCTGTACTCCAATTATTTGTCCACACTACCCCACTAGGTCTTCTCTCACTTCCACTACGTTTCACTATACTTTCATCCCTCTTTGCGACTTTCCACCCTCACTAGACTCCTTATCATTTACTCTACTTATCTTCTCTTCATTTCCCTTTATTAACTTTACTTCCACTACTTCTCCTCCCCGCTTTTTCTATATCTTCTCTTACCTGTACTCCAATCATTTGTCCACACTACCCTACTAGGTCTTCTCTCACTTCCACTCACCCGTCTTCTAATTGATCCTTACTTCTCCAATATCTTCTACTCTCATCGCTCTCATTCTCTCTTCATCTACTTCCCCATGTATCTTATTTCCCATCATTTCTTGTACTTACTCTTTCTTCATTTACCTTTATTTCCTTCACATCGACGTCTTACTCTCCACTCATTTCCCATCATTTCTCTCTACACTTAATCCATCCCGTTTCATCCCTTCTATAAATTCTTTCGCCTCTTTTTTCCTCTCTTGATACTCTTCAGCTAATACTTATCTTATCCTACTTCCCTTACTTCGTCCTCCCTAATCATCCATCATTACTCCTCCAGATTATTTTCTTCTCAACTTATTTTCTCCTTACCTCATTTCCCATTATTTACCCCACTTCCCACCCCCTTTATTTCCCTTTATTTTCATTACTTCCCCTACTTTCACTTCCATAATTTTTCATCATTTCTCCTCCACTCATTTGATCCTACTTCCTTACTTCCCCTAGCTTTATTTCCCCTCACGTCACTTATTTCTACTTGTCATTTTCCCTTACCTTCACACCCTTCATTTACCCTTATTTCCTCTCCAGAGACCTGGCCGAAACTAGAATAGTTGCAGTAGTTGTAAATTAGAATTTCGAACCGAAGTCAGTAAAAATAATTAATTTTCAAACTGGCTATCATGAGTTTCAGGTCTGATAGTCTTATTTTAATATCATAGTAAACTTTAAATGAATAATCCTATGTTGAATTTATTCATGTAAAAATACGTCTGTTACTGAAAAAGTTAAAAATTCTTTAAATATTATAATTGTAAGTTTCCTAGTGGTCTTACGGAAGTAAAATTTTTAAAAATTTCATTTCAGACGTACAATATGGATGCGCAAGTTGGAGAATCCTCGGCGTGTGCAACTGCTCTCCTTTGTGGTGTAAAAGCGAATTATGAAACAGTGGGATTAGATTCATCCGCTCGCTTTGAAAATTGTTTTTCGGCATTCAACGCAAAAGTCCCATCTTTAATGAACTGGGCACAAAAACAAGGTAGGCTTTTTTTTTAAATAATAGTTTAATGCCATGTAAAATTTCAAAACGTGACTACAGGAGATAACTTTGACTAAAGCGGGACAATTTGGGGTAAAATGGGTCACTCAGAAGTTTTCATTTCTCTTCTATTTATTTCTAGTTTTATATTTTTACTTGATACTTTTTCCTGATTAAAAACTGGATTCCCGCCTTACCCCATTTGACCAGCGAAGCCCTGTTTTCTAGCTAAAAGTTGGAAAAGGATGACTTTTATACAGAGTGTCAATTTTCAGCGAAATAGTTGATTTTTCAACTCATAAATGAACAATTTTTAACTAAAAATTAAATAGCTAGATTTTCAGACGAAAAAGAAATTTTTGATGTAATTAAACGAATTTTTAACGTAATCGTTAAATTGTTATATAATTGGTTTATGTTTCGACGAAAAAGTTTAATTTTTTACTAAAATCATTTAATATTCAATCAAAAATATTAATTTTTAACAATAAAGGATTTTCAAACCAAATAGTTTAATTAAAGATAAATATTTAAATTAAACTGAATGACCTACTTTTTCAGTAACTAAAACTAATTTTGAACCAAAATTAATTTTTAGGCCAAAAAAACTAAACTTTCCTGTTCAATTGAAAAATTGTAACATTAATGGACTAGTTTTTAAACAGTGTTTGATTTTCAACTAAGTACATGCATTTTCAGATAATAATAATTATAATAATAATTTAAATTCTATATAATAATGATAAATAATAATATAATTTTATAATTTTTAATGAAAATTAACAAATGAAAAACACGAGTATCCAACTGAAGAGTTATATTTTCATGTAAAAAATTTAACTTTTTCCAATAATTTTATTTTTCAACAAACAATGTATTAGCAACAATTTCAGTGAAAAAAATTAATATTTAAAAAAAAAAATTGTGATTAAAATAGTTGAATTTTAAATCAAAGAGACGAATTTTCAAGCTAATTGGCAAATCTTCAAAACCAAAAATGAATTGCCAAAACAAGGTTTGAATATTTAACCAAAGGGTTGAATTTTCAATCGAAAATTTTCTTTTTTAACGAAGAAGGTTAATCTTATACGAAAAAAGACGAATTAATAACAAAATACATAATTTTTAAGACTGGGCTTGAATCTTCAACCAAAAAAGATAAATATTTTTAAACAAATACATTAATTATGAACTAAAATGATTAATATTATACAAAAAAAGGAAAAAAATATTTTCAAAATAACTAAATTATCAAGCAAGGAGATAATATTTTTAATTAAATGCTCAATATTAAAACAAAACATAAATTTGTAACAAAAACGTTTAACATTCAATCAAGGAATATATTTTTTCCACCAAATGTTTGAATTCTGAAATAAAAGGATTATTCTTCAACCAAGTATGAAATTTTTAAATTTTACGTTAAACAAAATTTTAACAACAAAAAAAAAAATTTAGCAAAATATTCAAATTCTAAACCGAAGATATTAGTTTATAACTGATTGATTGGTTAAAGCTCAACTCGTGTACAGTGGCGTTCCAGGTTCAAATCCGCGCCAAGGCAGATTTTTTTTGTTTCTCAGGATCATTATTTGAATATTAATCCATAATCTCTAAAATCGGAAATTAAAAAAGATAATAATTTTTAACTAAACTGATAAATCTTTAAAAGAAAATAAATGAACTTTCAACTAAAGAATTGAATTTTCAAAGAAGTACTTCAAATTTCAACCAAAAAATATGACTTTTTCTCCCAATAGTCGAATTTAAAAAAAAGAGATAAATTTTTATCTAAATATGAAACTAATAAATTTTCTTTTAAACAAAATAAATTTTCAACTAAAATTGAAAAGTGTTTTTGACAATCTATTCATAAATTACAATCATAAATAATTATATTTTTGCTTTCAATAAACAATTATCTGCCATAGGTTCATTAGCCAGTTCAGGGTGGTCTACGCTACAACTAACCAAATAAATTTTGAATCCAATAGTATAATTTTACACAAAGTATTTAAATATTATTTTTATTTAATAAAAAATTATCAGAATATAATAAATAAAATAATCATTTCGTGTATAACTTTTATTTTTTTAAATAATGTAAATTGAATCTTGAGTACTTTAAAATATTTTACAATAAAAAGAAATAATTTAATTTTCAATGCTTGGTTCTAAAATTGTCTCATTTTTTAAGCCAGAATTTGAAATTACAACATCGTAAAC